>QTSX02006010.1:0-60699 GCA_014839935.2 Entomophthora muscae | reverse complement strand
GAGAGAAATTTTGCAGGGCCATTTCAGGAGAATTGGAGGGGTTTCCATTAATTTCTGGTTTGACTTATGATTGGCTG
This sequence comes from Entomophthora muscae, assembly GCA_014839935.2. Lineage (NCBI taxonomy): Eukaryota > Fungi > Entomophthoromycota > Entomophthoromycetes > Entomophthorales > Entomophthoraceae > Entomophthora > Entomophthora muscae. The sequence continues at coordinate 60,622 of QTSX02006010.1, read as the reverse complement.
CCATCTATGGAATTCTTCAGGGGACCATTAACTCCAGCTGGATTGGATTTTGTTGATTTGAAAGAAGCACACCCTGATTGGTTACCTTGAAATTGCTTCAAATGGGGACAGAACCAAGCCAGAAAGTAATTCAAATTGATCAGGGATTCTTCCCAGGTTGGAAGAGAAATCTGGGAGTCAGCAGATACCACCTTAGAGGATTAATCTAGGAAAAATCTCTCATCAATTGTGTGTGCTAAATCAATTAGTAAATTCAGGGGTTTAGCAGGGATTTGAGAGGTTTTCTTGGTATGGTGGGAAAACACCATCCTATCCAAGGCTAAAGGGGAGAGTAACTTTACACCCTCAGATGGCAAGATTTAATCATGAAATGCGCCTCATAGGTAGGTTTCAGAGGTTTCTCTAAGGTCAAACTCATTCTTGAATCTAGTCCAGAAAAAACTCAAGCAGCCGGGCCTGCAATCTGGCAGCCCATAAGATTTTGGGGGTTAAATCCCAGAAATGAGGTTTCAACTTGATAATCATTAATAAATTACAGTAACTTGTGACACGTTTGAAAAAACGCCCCCTGTTTAATGTGAGATACATTAGTGGGTAGGGGAGTAATCTTGGTTGCAACACCAGCAAATTCTGGGTTTGTTAAAAATAAACAAATCTTGGCAGCTCCTCAAACTCTATGCATTTTTTTTGAGAGAGGGGAGCTAAAATAACCAAGCGTGGCCCCCATCCCAGTGAGAAATTACACCAAGATTCCATCCAGTGCAGGTCTGGGATGACTGCTTGAACAGGGGATCAAAAGGACCCAATTGGGGACAGTTGGGGGAGGTATGTGTTCAGGATCATCAAGAGCATGCCCAAAAAAACCAGGATGTATGCCTGGGTGGCGCTTCTGGGGTTGGGAGCATACTGTTGGGAGGGGAGAGAACCACAGTCTTCACAGAAGGGGGCACATGAGAAACCTTATGCCCTCAACTTACTGGCGCTTCAGTGGGGAGAGCAAACTCCACGCCTTTACAGGTCAGACTACAGATTAGAGTTTCTCCTGTGGAGAATAGGCCATGAGCCTTTCCCGGGAGGTTGTCCAGTAGATGCAACAGATGAAGGGGTTCTCACCTGCTAAATAGGTGGAGGAGATACAGGTCCACAACTCAGGTGAATTGGATCAAACCAAGAACAGAGCAGGGGCCGGGGTAAAGACCACTTCTTGACAATGGGGACCAACATTTTCTAAATATCCAGAAAATTTGTAGGAGAAACCTAGGGTTGCAGAAGAGTAAAAGAGTAAAATTTAATAGGTTATGGGGTCACCAAAAAAATTAGGCCTTTATAAGTCCTTTAATGAATTGGCAGGCTTTAACTTGGTTGGGGGAGTCTTTTACATTAATATTTACGCCCAAGCAGTGAGGTCAAAGCAAAAACACTAAAAATTCAAATATGTAGTAAGTTTTTTATATTGGGAAATAACTGAAATCTGAGTTTGAACTCAAAAGCAAAAGCAAAATCAGGTAAACTGACTATTAATAACTCTAAAAAACATTATAGAGACAACAGAAGCACCAGGAAGGACCAGCAAAGAAGGTCAAGGTAAGAAAAAACTTGAATTTTTACTAATATTTCTAAAGAAGGACCCCAAAAGCTGGTGTTCAAAAATATATATTTAAATAAAATCAAGGGTTTTAATTTATAACAATAGACAAGCAGGGACTCATAATGGGCCTGGTTGTCTTTTAAGGGGCATAATTTTGGACCAAAGTACTGCTAGAAGCTGTGGGGCCCTCTGATTGGCTGGGTGATAATTTTTGCAGCCTAGTGTCAGGGGGAATGGAGAGTTTCAGGTCAATTTCCAGAGGGCAATCTGATTTTTTGCAACTGAACCAATTGGAGTTCATTATTTGATTGGGAAGACAACAGTCCAATAGAAAGGACAGAAATGAATAGAATAAGGCATTTTTTATTGTAGAATATTGTGATTAATATACTATATGGGGAAAGCCACAATGTCACAAGGAGGTGGCATAGTGGCATGTTTCATTGAGGTTTGAAGCCAAGGAATAACTTGTGCAGGGATCATCAGGTCAAATTAGTAGCACTCTTTTAATTAGGAGAAAGTACCTGCAGTTCAATATTGCCTTCAGATTGCCCCATGCTGTTAGATATGTCAAGGGGCGGCTCCTTGAGCGCCCCCTGTGTTTTGTGATATATGTTGGCAGGCAAGGAAGTAAACTTTATTTGCAACACCCCCTTTTACCCCTGCTTGTTGTCAGACATCAGGATCAGAGTTTTCAGGAGATCTGGGAAGGTCCACACAAACAACTTTTGTGTGAGGATGGTGTGGCAGGGGCGCAAGCAATCATGGTGGAGTTTCTTAGTGTTTTCTTGGACATATTCAAGTTGATAGATGTGGTTGTCATAAAATGTGGCTATCTTGAAGGGCCCCAAGTGGTTAGGTTCTAATTTTGCAGAATTGGGATTGAGGGCGTAGATGGAGTCACCTACTGCGTATCTGGCCTCAAGGTGTTTTGTACCCCCCTCAATTTTCTTGTGTTCAATGTCTTGGGCTTTAGCACGCCACTGGCTCAGGGAGGTAGTAGGCAACAAGGGGGTTTCCCAAGAACTTTGGATTGTAATTTTCCTTGTTCCACCCCCGTCAAGCTGTCAGGTGTTCCAAAAGCCAAGTTGCTGGGGCTATACCCAGTGCCTCTGTTGATTCTTGCTTGTAAGATGAGCAGTACAGTCAACAGATGTTCAGTCCACACAGTATTAGGGTGTTCCTGCAAGAGCTTGGCAATCAATTGGACCAACAAACCATTAAGACGCTCTATGTGTCCATTGGCTTGGGGTGGTAGGGTGTTGTGACTATTTGTTGGAGGGAATCTTTGGCTCAGTATGCCTTAATGACATGTCCCACAAGTTTGGGCCCACCATCTGTGATAAAATATTTGGGTCACCCAAAGCGGGCCACAATTTCTTTATCAATAAAGTGGGTGATTGTAGTGAAAGTGTGATTAGTGGTTGCCCACGCTACTGGCCAACTGGTAAAATAATTGATGACCATAATGATGTACTTTTTGCCTAGTCTATCCTCAGGGAGAGGTCCAACAATGTTGAGGGCCCACTGTCAAAAGGGCTACATGGCTTTAATTGGCAGTACAGACTTGAGGGGTGCAGGTTTTGATGTATTCTTCTTGTACAGCACACAGGTTTTGAAGAGGTCCAAGATGCCTTGGCGCATACAAGGCCGCCAACCCTTAGTTTTATTATTTTGAAGAGGTTGCGCCCTCTGATGTGACCCAAGGTGCGGTGGTAATACAGTATGGTATCTCCTTGCTGTGTGGTGGGAATATAAGGAATCTTCTCACCTGTCTCTGCCTGGCAACAGACGTTGCCAGAATCAGCGGTGAACTGACTTTTGTTGCCCTTTAATTTGTAGATAGTCACAGAGTTGAGGCCTTTTTAGGGGATTGCTTCAGGATGCAGATAGAGCATTTGCAAGTTTGGGTCTAGGCTGGTGTCCCCCGTGATGGACACTACATATAACCTGGATAGGGCGTAAGCAGTGACAAGTTCCTTTCCAGGCTTCTATTTGATGTGTATTTGGTAAGGGGATAGGAGTTTGACCCGGCCTGCCTGACGTTGTGTCAAATGGTACTGCATATTGAAGTACTGGAGCAACTTGTGGTCTGTCAGGAAACAGATGGAAAGGTGGCTCCTTCCAGCTAACAACACCATTTCTCAACGCAGTGCACAATTGCTGCTAACTCTTTATCATGTATGGGGTAGTGTTGCTCTAAGTTGGTGAGCTTCCTGGATTTGTAGGCCGCATGGAGGAAGACACCTTTATCAGTTTCCACCCATAGCACGCCTCCTATGGCTCTGTCAGAGGCATCAGTCTCAAGTTTTTATTGGTGGTTCCAATTGGGAAACTGCAATACAAGTGTAGTTGTAAGTCTTTTCTTCAACATCTCAAAAGCTTGATCTCTGACATGGGTTCATTGGAAGCGCTGTTTGGTGTTTAGGAGCTTGGTGAGAGGTGCAATTAGTTCTCTGCAATTGGGGATAAACTTGTGCACGTAGGCAACCATGCCTAAGAATGTACACACCTGGCCCACATTGATGGGGGTGGCATGCTTGTGATAGCTTTATTATTGGCAGGGTTGGGCCTTATCCCTTGGGAAGAGATGATGTGCCCAAGGAAAAAGAGCTTTGACTGAAGGAATTCACATTTGGAAGGCTTGGCCTTCAGCTGGTTCTTACAAAGGGTGTCAAGGATAGCACAATGGTGTTAGAGATTTGTGGTTTGATCTTGACTGAAGACAATAATGTTGTCAAGACATACAACAACATACTTTCCAATCAAATCTTCAAATTATTTGTTCATCAATATGGCAAAGGTGGAGGGAGCGTAGGTTATTCTGAAGTTCATGAACCAACACTCAAACTTCCCGTAGTGTGTGCAGAAGGCAGTTTTTACCTCATCTCCTGGTGCAATGCGGACCTGGTTGTACCCTGCAGTTTGGTCAATCTTACTGAAGACCTTTGCACTCACAAGCGTGTCAAACAGTTTGTCAATCAACAGAAGGAGGTATTTTTTCTTGACAGTCACTTTGTTTAGGGCACAGTAATCAGTCACTAACTGAAGGGACCCATCCTTCTTGGCAACGTAGAAGACTTCAGCCCCGTAGGATGAGAGGGAGGGGCAGATGAAGCCCTTGTCAAGTGCGTCCACAAGGTATTGATGGAGAGTTTTGTCTTCTTTGGGTGTCAGACAATAAAGGGGACGTGCCTTGGGCAGTGACCCATGTAGTTGTACAGCATGTTGTATCTCCCAGGGAGGAGGCAGTTGGTCCAACGTTTTGCTGAAGATGTCCTTACATTCTTCAAGGAGTGCGGCTAGTGCTGGTGGGGTAGGAGTGGCCAGGAGGAGAGCCACAAGTGGTTTGGCGTGGATAACTTCAACTGAACATTGATTAAAGTCCAGTTTTTCCCCTTGAAATTTTATGTACCTGTCTCTGTGATTCTGAAAAACACAGTATCATGCAATAACTTTGCTCATTTTAATAAGATAAATCTGGAAACCCATCTCATTCCTGTTAAGGGTGATGGCAGACTTATCCCAGTTGATATAGGGACGGTTGTGTTGTAGCCAGTCAAGACCAGAAATGATGTTGTGGCTGAGCCCTGCCATAATTGGTCCAGAGAGCTTAACCTGGATGTTCCCCATTCTCACAGAGAGAGGGTGCTGTCTCATGGGTAATTGCCACTCTGCAGGAGTCAGCTACTTGTACTGCCTTGAATTGGCTGGCCACTTGGTCTAGTTGTTGAGAGTCTGCAAACGCCTGGTCAATCATAGTGTGGTTGGCCCCAGTATCTACCAGTAACTTGTGGGTGTTCCCACAGAAACAAAAGGGATAGGACAAGCGGGCTACTTTATTTGAAGAATGGATTGCTTGGAGAATGGGGTTGCTGCTATAAACCTGGAAGACATCAAGAGTTCAACATCATGTACATCATAATCACAGGGGTTCTTTGCAAGGAGATATTGAGAGCAAGGGTCAAGTGGGGTTGTAGAACCTCTTGTATCTACAACCCCCAGGCTTTTCCTGGGTTCTTAATTTGCGCTAATTAGAGCTCCCTTTGCGGGGAGGCTTAGCCCCATTCTCTTGTTGGTGGGCTGGCAGCAGCCCACCTGATTGTGGGCACTGCCAGGTGCAGGGCAAGACTGGGGTGGTGCGTTGTTAGACCTACATAAGGCCATGGAAGCCTGATTATTGGCCTTCACAATGGCCTTGTAACAGTTGTTGATGGAAGTACAGCTGTCAGGGACCCACTTGATAGGGAACAAGTTTTCAATCTGGTGGACCAAGGCCCCTAAGTTGAGCCCTGCTATTACGGATCCAATGGAAACCGTGATCATGGAAAAATGGTCCAAGTGGCCCAGATAGGCAAATCTTCCTATCATAGAGCTGAAGCAACCCAGCAGATAGTATCCCACCACATATGTTAACAGGTAAAATAAGGCATTGGGGCTAACCAACAAAGGTTCTGCTGGAGGAGGAGTGGAAGAACAACCATAGTGGAATTTCCTCCCCCAGTGACCAGAGGGATATTTAAACCAACCATGGGCCAAGGATTCCTTTTGGTGAGAATTTTCTGGGGAGGAGTTGTTCCAGTCAGTAGTTAGCGTTGGGTTCTCCAAGTCTAACACCACAGGCAAGGAAGAAGCTAGAAACCAGGACAGAAAGAAAATTCCCTGCATGGCTTCAAAAAAGGGAAATATGAGCAAGCTTAGTCAAATAGAGTACTAGAAATTCTTTATTTTTGGAACAAGTAATAATAGTAAGGATGGCTCACTTAAATACCCTGAAATAGAGGGTGGAATATTTAAGAGGTTAAATGAGTAGAAGGAGATTTGAAATGAAGCTTCACTGAAATTATGGCTGAGAGGATTATCTTAACCAATTGATGGTCTACCTGTAAATTAATGATATTACTTATCAATTTGATGGACCAAAGGTAACAAAAGGAAGCCACAAGTAATGCCATGCTTAAACAGTGGCTATTGTGAAGATGAAGGTAGAAAAAGTGCAGAGCCTACAACAAAGGAAGATAAAGCTGGTTCAAGATTTTCAAACCCAATTGAAGCAGCTAATCAGATGCACAGCGGTAAGTGCCGTTGCCTAGTAGACTAATAGCCTTTTCAAACTTGTTTTTGAGTTCAAAAGCAAAAACTGACTTAATTAGTTTATAATAAATAGGTATTTTATGGATTCAAACTCTGTTTTGACTAATATTAACCTTGTGATTAGGGTTCTGGGTTTGAATCCTGTCTGGCTCCAAGCCAGGGTGCAAAATGGAGTTCAGCAATTGATTGTTGATTTTCTCTACTCTGTCTTTTTTGAAGATTTTACCCACAAAATTAATGGAGTCAGGGAAGGAATCCCTGACACTATCCTCCACAGGAAGGCCCTTCCCTTCCAGAGTATCCTTGTAGTGTGAGAGGACTTCCGGTGCGTTCTCTAGGTTCTCTTTGGGTTTCCAGGAGTTGTATTCTACTTTATGGCCCTTCTATTTTACCAAGTATTGTTGTTTGCCTCAAGAGGTTTGGTGATTGAGGATGTCTTCTACTTCCCACTCAGGAGTATGGTTCAAGATGACAGGAAGAGGGTCCTTGTGGCTCATGTCAGATAGAGAACTCTTGAACTTTGTCAGGAGACTGATGTAAAATACATCATGGGTGGAGGAGCCTTCAGGGGGTTTGAGCTGGAAGTTGACATAAGAGCGTTACTCTTTAAAATAAAGGGGTCCAATCTTCTTTGGACCTAGCTTTTGGCCCAATATGTCAAGTTTAAGATTCTTGGCATTGAGGAAAACATAGTCTCCTACCTGAATGGCTTCAGGAGTACTTTGATGTTTATTAGCCTGGTTCTTGTACTGAAGGATGGACTTCTCTAGCTGTGTCTTGAGGCAATAATGATTCTTGAGTAGAGAGGCCGCCCATTGGTGTGCAGAAGGGATGGTATCTTCTGTTGGGGGATCAGGAAGGTCTTCAGGGTTAAAGCCATAATTGTCAAAGAAAGGCAATACTCTAATAGAGTCATGGTGGTTGGTGTTGTAGCATAGTTGATCAAGAGGGAGTAGAGATACCCAATCATCCTGTTGCAAGTTTACATAGTTCCTGAGGAAACCTTCCAGCACTTGGTTTACTCTTTCTGTTTGTACATTGGTCTGAGGATGAAAAGAGATGGACATAAGAGTCTTAACATGTAATGCCTTCATTAGGAACTTTCAGAACTTGGATGTGAATTGAGTACCTCAATTCAAGATGATGTTATTGGGAATTCCATGGTTTGAAATTACACACGTCAAGAGCATGTTGGCAGTGTCTTCTGCAGTAGAGTGCTTGAAAGGAGTAAAGATTGCATACTTTGTTAAACAATCTACAACCACAAAGATTTCAGTCATGTTGTTGCTCTATGGAAGTTCCACAATAAAGTCCATGGAGATGGAGTGCCAAGGGCGAGTTGGTATGAGCAGTGGTTTGAGTAATCCTTGAGGCTTCATATTTGATGGTTTGTTGCAGCCACACAGTACACATGTGGAGAAGTATTGGGTGACTGATTTCTTTATATTGGACCACCAGTATCTTTGTTGAATTTTCTTGATGGTCTTGTGTATGCCCCCATGTTCTGTGAGGGGGGAGTCATGAAAGCTTTCCAGGATTTTTTGTTGGTATTTATTGGCTGGTACATAGAGGCTTCCCTTCTTGAACCAATATCTGTTGTTTAGTGTAAGGCCAGTAGGAGTGTTCTCCTTGTCAAGGTGTTGGGATGTCATGATGTCCTGGTCCAAGGTGGATATATAAGATAGGTTCATAATGTGGGAGAGGAACTGGACTTCCAAGAGTATTGCATGTTTTTTGTGTTTCCCACAAGACTGGCTTGGGTCATCCAGATCCTCTCATCTACTGATGGCGTCTGGTAATACATTCTGGTGTCCTGGGGTGTAGCTGATCTTGAAGTCAAAGGCAAGTAGGTCAATAGCCCATTGAGCTAGGCGTGGGCTAACCTTCCTCTTCTCAGTTAAGTAAAGAAGGTTCTTATAGTTGGTTCTGATTAGCACTGGGAATTTACTTCCTTCCAGATAGTGATGCCAGTGGTCCAAGGATTTAACAATGGCAAATAGTTCCTTCTCATACTTGTGGTAATTTCTCTCTCTGTCAAGCAGCTTGTAGGAGTAGAACGCCACAGGGTGGAGTTCACTATCCTCCCCAAGCTGCAGCAACACCCCTCCTAGGGCAAAGTCAGAAGCATCTGTGTCCAAAAAAACTGGTGCTCAGGGTCTGGGCAAAGAAGAATGGGGGCCAAGGTGAACAGCTTCTTGAGGGTTTCAAACGCCTGGTCCGCTTCTGGCAACCAGAAAAAGGGAACCTTTTCAGAGGTAAGATGAGTGAGAGGAAGAGCAGTAGAGGAGAAATCCTTAATAAACTCACAACAGAAGTTTGACAGGCCTAAGAACCTGCAAAGTTTGGTGCACATAGTAGGTCCAGGCCAGTCCAGGACTGCCTGTACCTTGGAAGGGGCAACTGCAAACCCGCCCAGGTTAATATTGTATCCAAGAAGCTCAATTTCTGTGACAAAAATTCACATTTCTCAAGCTTACAGAACAATCTGTTGTCAATGAGCAATTGTAGGACCTCTTGTAGGTGCGTGGTGTGGGACTCATTGTCCTGAGAGTAAACCAGAATGTTGTCAAGGTAGACAACCACACAGACATCAAGCAGGGGGAAGAGCACCTCACTCATGAGACCCTGAAAGGCTGTCAGGGCGTTACTCAGACCAAAGGGCATTACAAGATATTCATAAAGCCCAAAAGGAGTATGGACTGCAGTCTTCCACTTATGGCCTTCAGCAATACGTATCTGATTATAAGCACTGTGGAGGTCTAGTTTGGAAAACACCTTGGCATGAGTAAGTTGGTCAGTAAGGGGTTTAGTGGATGGTAAGGGGTTTTGGTTCTTAATGATTATAGCGTTCAACTTGGTAAAATCAACAACTGGTCTAAGTGTACCGTCTGCTTTCCCTACAAAGAACATGGGTGAAGAACATGGAGAGTTGGATTGTTGCATAAATCTCTTGGCTAAGTTATTGTCCAGATAAGCCTTCATGACAATGCCTTGGGCTCAGTTCATGGGGTAGAGTTTTCCCCAGGTAGGGGAAGAGCCTGGTATCAAATCAATTCTCAGGTTGGATGGTCTTCTTTCAGGGAGTTGAGAACAGAGTTCTTTGCTAAAGGCCTCTTTCAGGTTGTGGATTTCCTCTGGGATAAAGTCATCTACTTGATCTCCCATAAGAAGTAGGGAGTTCAAGTAGGCCGTAAAATTTGCTGGTACCTGATGGTAGGGTTTCTTAAGGGGTACTGTGGTAGGCTTATCATGAGAGTGGAGTATTACTGATTAGTTATCCCAGTTGAACTGCAACTTGGCCTCCTGGTGTGACAGAAATCACTGGATAATATGAATCCGTTTCTAAATGATGGGGAATTACCACCCAAATCCACATAGAATTGATGATTAACCACCAACGCGGCTTTAAATATCTTTTTGTGAAATTTCCAATTGAAACTCCAGGATTAAGTAGAACAATCAATCCTAACCAGAGTAAACCAAGATAAATGACCTGGGAAAGCATCAATGCATCTTCAGCGTAGAATTCTGGGCATTGAGAAGTGACACAATTTTCATTTTCCAGAATGGGGGGAGGAGCTACAAAATTGACTGGCATGAAATTAACATTTTACGGCGCCAACAACAAAGTTCCAGATGCTGGGCCCCATCTTCCTGAAATGATTCTGTTCAGAATCAGATTGTACAGGATATACTGCAACAACCCAAGCACATGATGAATTTTTAAAATTTAAAATTAGAACTTGGGATAATTGATTTTTATTGAGTAAATTCAGAAGGACTCAACTCTTAGAGTTGAAACAGGGAAAATTATTCAATATATACCAGAAAAATTGACTAATCAATATCACCTGAGTCTTGATCTCCTATTCCTTCAGCATCTTCAAGTAAGTATCTAGTCCAAGTTGCAAAGAACCCTTGTGTGACCAGTTTCTGACAACCATGCTGATTAATGAGATTATATCAGGTGACCCTCATATTACGTCAATTTATCAACGTCAGTTTACAAGGGGGAGCTGGTTTCAGCTGGCAAACTGGAGCAGCCATGACCCATTTTTGATCAACTGTTTGGTTTATATCTGTTAACTTGGTCAATCTTGATATAGGTTTTCTAGCCTTCTGTGCCTTCTTACTTGGACAAACAATACCTGGCATTATGGAACCTACCGTGACATTACCCTCTGCTTTAGCCCTGGGCACAATACCACCATCTGGGAGATGGGATAAAGAGAAATTTTTATGGGCAGGTGGGAGTTTCATTGCAACAAGGGTAAGTTCAGGGTGACCAATAGCAGTGGGATTGCGCTTGTAGAACTTGTGGATCAGATCAGAGGAATTTGAACAATTTTAGTAGGGAACCCAGGAGTTTTCAGAATCAGGATAACCTTTCCAAGATACCAAATATTCCAAACAGCGGCAATTCTTGCAGGAAGCCAGAATACAATTTAACTCATACTCAGGTTCTCCTTCCACAAGAATGGGTTGGGAAGAGGGGGTCTCTTTTCCTTTGAAGGGAGTAAGGAGACATTCATGGAAGGTGTGGAAAATCTTGAAAGCAGGAGGTAAATCCAGCTGATAGGCAGAGGGACCAATCTGATGTTCTACCTTGAAGGGACCAACTTGCTTGGGACCCAATTTGCAACAGGGAATCTTAATTTTTATATTGTGAGCATCAACAATGACTAGATCACCTGGCATGTAAGTTGGACCTTCCTGGCGCTTGCAATCTGTGTATTCCTTGTAAGTTGTCACGGCGGCGGCAAGAGTAACTTAGAGCTCCTGATGGACCTGCTTCAATTCAGCGGCTTGATCAGTTGCAGCTTCCACGTTGCTAACCAAACGAGTACCCATGTTGGAAGAAAGATTGTAACCCACATTGGCACAAAATGGCAATACTTGAGTTGATGTGTGCGGGGTGTTATTATATGTGAACTCTGCCAAGGGTAGATTATCACACCAGGCATCTTGTTGCACATTGGTGTAGCAGCGTAGGTAGACCTCCAAACTTTGGTATACCCTCTCTGTTTGTCCATCAGATTGGGGGTGGAAAGCAGTAGAGTGGCACAATTTGATACCAAGGATTCCAGTAAAAGCTTCCCAGAACTGAGCAATAAATTGAGGACCACAGTCACTTACAATCTCCAATGGGATGTCATGTAGAGAGAAGATTCTGTTCACAAATAGCCTAGCGGTTTCCATTGAAGTAATTGTGGTTGAGCAAGGTACAAAGTGTGCCATCTTTGTGAAACAATCAACTACCACCATGATTGCGTTAAACCCATTGGAATTGGGAAGCTCTCCAATGAAATCCACCAACACAGACGTCCAGGGACCCGCAGCAGGCTGAAGTGGGACCAATAAACCAGTAGTTTTATTCCAACTGGCCTTGGATCAAAAACATACCAGGCAATCTCAAACAAAAGCGGCTACCTGCATAGTCAAACCTTTTCAGGAAAACTGTCGGCAGATAAGTTCCACTGTCTTGTTTTTCCCTGGATGACCAGCCATTGGACAGGTATGATTAGCCTCCATGATTTCATCCCAAATAGTGCCTTGAGGGTCCCACAAGCGACCTTGATGATATAGGACTGGACCAATCTTATGATAACCCTGAGGCTGACCTACTAGGTTTGCACATGCTAGCTCCAATAGCCTATCATAACCTTTGGACAAAGGTTGCAGGAACTTAACTTTGGGATAAAAGTCCAGGTCTGTGCCCTCAGCTAAGGACATGGTGGCCAACATAGCCGCAGAGGTAATAAAAAAGGCACCACAGCCTTGTCCAGAATCATAGTATGTGTGTTAAACTTGGCGTCCATACTAGCATCTGGGAGATGGGAAGTATTCCTGCTTAAAGCATCGGCCAAGTGATTGTAAGATCCCTTAATAAACTTGTAGCAGAACTTGTATCTTGTCAGATCACTATGCCATCTAGATTGGCGACCTGAAAAAACTCTGGGTTTTCAATAATATAAAAGAGCTTTGTGGTCAGTTCTTACTACAAATGGATGACGTGCCGACATGAGATGGTGATGCCAGTGCTTTAACAATTCCATATCAGCTAACAATTCCTTGTTGTAAATCATGTAGTTGCATTCTCAAGCTTCCATCTTCTGGGAGAAATACCCTAAAGGTCTCTTAATCCTGTCACTAGCTGTCTGTAACAGCACACCAGCCACAGCGTATTTAGATGCATCAGTAGAAACCACAAAAGAAAGCTCAGGATCCACATGTCTTAGCACTGGGGAGGACAACAAAATAGCCTTGACTGCTGAGAAGGCACTTGCACACTCAGGCGTCCAGACTAAAGTCGTCTTTTCACTAGCCAAATATAAAGGGGCAGCCACCTCAGACAAGTGGGGAGTGAATTTCTTCAAGAACGTACATGTACCCAGGAAAATACAAAGTTGGGATACTGTCACAGGTGTAGCATACTCTCAAACCGCAGCTTCCTTGTCAGGGGCAATGGTGTGGCCATCCTCAAAGATAATATTACCCAGAAAGGTAACCTTATGTTTAAAGAATTCACATGTACTCCTTTTGATGATCAAGTTTGCTTGGAGAATGCACTCTACAACTGCTGAAAAGTGGGCCTTATGTGACTTCTCATCCAGAGAAAACACCAAGATGTCATCCATATATGCAATAGCACAAACACCTAGGAGATCTCTCAGGACTGAATCAATAAAACGCTGAAAGCAAGCCAGGGCATTCTTCAATCCAAAAGGCATTATGCAGAACTGGAAGATACCCTTCTTAGTTCTGAATACTGTTAACCATTACATTCCTTCTGCAATCCTGATTTGGTTGAAAGCATTCAACAGAGCAAGTTTCAAGAATACCTTGGCCTTCTCAACACACCTAGAGATCTGTGCTTTGAGAGGTAAAGGATAAGGATCCGGAATTGTAATGTTATTTGAATTCCTGTAGTTGACACAGGTAAAGGGAACCATCAGACTTCTGAACAAATAATAGCAGAGAGCAGATCAACAAAGACTTCTTAAAAATGTAGCCTTTTGCCAACATGTCACAAGTCCACTCTTCCAAACATGCATCCTCCTTCAAGGTTAAAGGGTAAATAGGAGATGCAATTCTGATCAGATCAATAGTGACCGTAAAGTCAAAGTCAAACTGAGTGTGCTTGGGAAGGACCTCCCCTCTGGTGGCGTAAAATGCTGCAGACCAGGGTTGCAAACATGCTGGTAAATCCAAACTTACAGGGACAGGGACATGAAACAATTGGGTCATTATTTTAGAGATTAGGCCATTTTCTAATGCACATGCTGCTCAAGTCGCAGCATAACACAGTTCGATTTTGAAAAAGTAACTAATTACACAATTTATATTTAAAACATTAATAACTCAATGAAAAATTAATATTTTTTCACACTGTAAATTATCAAAATGAAGCTAAGAATCTTATCTTTCTATTGGTGTAAAAATTTTAATATGTATACTATGCTCAATATTAAAGCGAAAGTAATTTAAAAGAGCATAATCCAGATTTTATTATATGATTATATCTAATGATATAAAGTAGATCACTTCAAAGCTAATAAATACTCTTTTTTGAATACACAACAGATGTTTTTTATTTGACAAAATTAAAGATAAGATTGAGAGCTTTATTTTTGCATTTTATTTTATTTAAAAAGCTCAATTCCCTAGGATTTTATGATAGTTTGAAGTTAGGATGTTTTTATCACTGTTTAGATTGATTTTAAGGTTCAAGTGAGCTTCGAACCTCAAATTGAGCATTCTTTAAATGGAATTCTTTAATATTTTATCATTTAAAAATATGCGGAAGAGTTACAATTAACTGAATACATCATTTTAATTGATTTGCATTGATTACAAAGAGGATATGATGTAATAATAATGCTTAGCTGCTTCACATATATCACTTGTGCATGAAAACTGGGTATTTAATTAATTTCTGCAAATATAAATTCAAGTTCAAACTATAGTAAAAGCTATCACACCATTTCTTTCAGAATGGTGTCATTTAGCTTGGTATATAAGAGCTAAAGTACCACAGAGCTTCTAATCCAAATAACCCAATTCAAAGACCACATTCTGATCATAACTACTCCATCATTAAGGCACACATCAAAGATCTGACCTAATTACAGATTCAAAATACTACCATGTCCTCAGTTAAATTTACTTCTTCCATGCTACCCTTTTTTTCCTTGGGAGCTTCAACAAAAAGAGAGAGAATTGCAATGTTAAAAAAGGCATTCCTCTTTATTGCTGGTGATGATCTTGATAATTTCATCAAGCACTTCCTTACTCAAACTGAATTTGGGAAAGCTCAGTTCCTGCCAACTATTCAAAATCAAAAAGGCAATGAGTTCATTGAAAACTTAAAGGATCTCATGAAATCTTCTCCCCAAAAACATATCCCAGCCTTGCGATCTCTGGTTACTTCCAGTTACTCTTTAAAAGAGCTTAATGATATGGGGTTTAATATAACCAAAAGTGAGTTTGAATACTCAAGAAAAATAAATAAAAATAAAAATGTAAGCTTAAACAAAAAAAGCCAAAAAAATAATAACTATTCATTAAAAAAAGAAATAACTAAAAAAATAATTAAAAAATTGCTGGAAAATTCTTTTGAAACAAGCCAGTTTACAAAAAAAGTGCCTGAAA
The DNA here is from genome assembly GCA_014839935.2 of Entomophthora muscae. Taxonomy (NCBI): domain Eukaryota; kingdom Fungi; phylum Entomophthoromycota; class Entomophthoromycetes; order Entomophthorales; family Entomophthoraceae; genus Entomophthora; species Entomophthora muscae. The sequence goes on along the minus strand of QTSX02006010.1, from coordinate 45,288 downwards.
AAATTTATAAAGATATAGAAAAAGAGATGAGTAATTACTCAACTGAAATTAAATACTCTCTACTTAAAACAAAAAAAGAAATATATGAAAATATGAAAATAAAAAATGAAATTTCAGTTTCAATTTCCACTTACTATAAATTAATCCCTAAAAATATAATAAAAAGTAAAAAACAAACTGATATGTGCAATATTTGTAATTTAAAAAATTCACTAGAAAAAAGAAGGAAGAATGTGAAAGTAAAAACTTACCATTACCAGAATCTATAGACAATGACTTAAAGACTATTAATCAGCACCAAGACTTTTATGTTCATCAAAATTGTGAATATAAAAAAGATATTAATGAACTAGATGATGAGTCTTGTGTTATAGTTATAGATTATAAAGAAAACTTAAAGGTTGGAGGTGGTCCAATTGAGACCAATAATTGTTTTTATTCAAAAAAACCAATCTCATTATTAGGGTTTGCATTAGTTTTTAAAGAAAACAATAAAATTAAATATGAATATCATGATTTTTTGTCTCAAATATTATCACATGATTCTTTATTTTCAGGTGAATGTCTAATAAGTCTTCTTAAATTAGATAGATTTAAAAAAATAAAAATATAAAAGTATGGACAGATAATGGAAATCATTTTAGATCATATGAATTTTTATATTACTTATTTAAAGAGGCACCTAAATATATTAAGGGCTCTATAAAATATAACCGTTTTGTTGAATGCCATGGAAAAAGCATTGTTGATGGTCACTTTGGTGTAATATCAAAAATTTTAAAGGAAAAAGAAAATGTACTTTATATTAACAACATTAATGATCTAAAAAATATTTGTGAGAAAGAAGAAAGAAGAAAAGAATTATACAATTCATCTTTAACTGGTTCAATTGTTTCCCAAAAAGCATTTTTTTATATTTATGAAAGGAAATTTAGGCCTATAAAAAGAGAGCTTGAAGTTAAAAATCTGCGCATTAATCTTTCATATTTGATGAAAGATGGGAAGTTATATACTTCACCTTTAACATTTGAAAGCTTCTCAGAATATTCTGAGATATTTTATCATTTGAAATCACGTGATGATACCAGAGAAACAAAAATATCAGAAGATGCTAGTAGTGTATTGGGGCAAGTTCATGAAGTAGGGCAGCTTACTAGAGGGTGTATTTTAAATAGAGTTATCAGTCTTTCAAAAACAACAACCTTTTTTTCTGAAACAAACTAAGAATATTTATGATGAGCCAAAGATAGGGTAATAGCATTTATTGCTTTGGGGCTGCTATTACTCTCCCATGCAACTCATCATAAATATTTTTGGTTTGTAGTAGCACTTAAGATATTTTCAGTAGTACTATAAGTTGCAATTTTCAATTATAAAATCAATGAATTATTTTTTAAAAAATCACCCAAGCCCAAGATCAATTAAATATTTGGGATTGATTATATTTTACTCTTTCTGAATAATTTGAATATGAATAATGTGATTGAGTTATAAAATAACCAATCTGGCGCCTAGGCATAACAAGAAAAATAATGTCCCAATTGTATGGTCTGTGATGATTGCTCAGATTCAGACATATCTAACAACGGAATATGAATAGTTATACCTGAGGAGTGTTCCACCTGTAGCTCATTTTTCTCCAGTAAGGTCAATACATTATGATCTCTCCACCAACTCACTCCCAAAATGATAGGATATATAAGAGTAGGGTAAATAGAAAACCTTGCAGTAAAAGACTGACCTGCAACTACAAAAGTAACTGGCTTCTTCAGCTGGAAAGATGAAACATTTGAAAATTTCCACCCCTAACAAGCATTCCCGGATGGTACTTGAGTTGTAGCAAGTCAGCAGTCTCCACACTCATAAATTTTTTGGAAGCACCTGTATCTAACAAGATGGCTGGCTGATAGATAGTCTGACCATTATTGATGCTACCATAAAACAAGAAGTAACCAGAAGTGGATTTATTTGCAGCAAAGGTAGCAATATTAGCAGGGTCTTGTTTTTCATTGGCAGTACAGACAGCAGCTAAGGAAGCAGGATGCTCCTGGAAGTAACGCTCAATCATTTCTTGGACAGCAGCTGGAAGAATGGGGTTATCACAATCAATGGAAACAAGGGGCAACTCTTCAGACGTAATAACGGAAGATTTTGCAGGTACAAAGTGCTGAAGCATTGCCAAGGAACTATCAGGAACAGACACTATGGGGACCTCCTTTACATCACCGGGTTTGTTCACCACTGCCAATTGTAGCTGAGACAAGCTAGGGAGAGAACAATTTTGGCTTTGGTTGGAAGGAACTACTGAGGATCAAGGACCAGAAAACCAAGAGCGTGCAGCAGGTTTATCCTCAATACCAACATACCTTGTTTGGAAGTAGACGGATTTGAGACCAGAGAAAGAATTTGGCTTACCAGGGCCTCAGTTGTGGTTAACGGGGAAACCCAAACCGCCAAATCCTGGGCAGTCTGGTCAACTGCTAACCACAACACTGAGAGTTTGTTCACCTCAGGAACATCAATTGTACGGCAGTAGGTAAGAAACTGAGGAAGGAATACCAAAAGCAGAGTTGTACCCTGAAGGAAGGCGTACAGCTTACAATATACATTGAGCTCCTCAATAGATACACACAAATTTTTTAACAAAGGGTATAGAGATGAACTCTCAGTTAAAACACATGGATTGAGCTCCACCGCGGACAGCAACCATTCTCAAGCATCTTTGGAAACCTTTGTCATCACATGGTAAACTTGGGATTTGTGACTAAGGCTAGAGCCGGAATAAAATGATAATGCTGACAAAACTTCACGCAAAATTTCATCAGTGGGTGGAGCAGTAAAATAATCCGGACACCAAAATGACATGACACAAGGGAAACACAAAACAGAGGATCCAGTTTCTACAACTGCAACCAGAGATGGAAACCATAAATTAAAAAAAAAGCCCAAATTAAAAACTAAGAAATGAACTGATACAAATAAACATGGTAAACGCAGATATCTCAACAGAGCAGGAGAAAAGAAACACAAATTCATGACAAACTGCTTCCAAAAACTCAGACGTAGAAGAGTTGAGTAATGTGACAGAAATCACTGGATAATATGAAGCCGTTTCTAAATGATGGGGAATTACCACTCAAATCCACATAGAATTGATGATTAACAACCAACACAGCTTTAAATATCTTTTTGTGAAATTTCCAATTGAAACTCCAGGATTAAGTAGAACAATCAATCCTAACCAGAGTAAACCAAGATAAATGACCTGGGAAAGCATCAATGCATCTTCAGCGTAGAATTCTGGGCATTGAGAAGTGATACAATTTTCATTTTCAAGAATGGGGGGAGGAGCTACAAAATTGGCTGGCATGAAATTAACATTTTGCGGCGCAGACAACAAAGTTCCAGATGCTGGGCCCCATCTTCCTGAAATGATTCTGTTCAGAATCAGATTGTACGGGATATACTGCAACAACCCAAGCACATGATGCATTTTTAAAATTTAAAATTAGAACTTGGGATGATTGATTTTTATTGAGTAAATTCAGAAGGACTCAACTCTTAGAGTTGAAACAGGGAAAATTATTCAATATATACCAGAAAATTTGACTAAGCAATACCACCTGAGTCTTGATCTCCTATTCCTTTGGCATCTTCAAGCAAGTATCTAGTCCAGGTTGCAAAGAACCCTTGTGTGACCAGTTTCTGACAACCATGCTGATTAATGAGCTTATATTGGGTGACCCTCATATTACGTCAATTTATCAATATCAGCTTACAAGGGGGAGCTGGTTTCAGCTGGCAGACTGGAGCAGCCGTGACCCATTTTCAATTGACTGTTTGGTTTAAATCCGTTAACTTGGTCGATTTTGATACAGGTTTTCCGGCCTTCTGTGCCTTCTTACTTGGATGGACAATACCCAGCATTATGGAACCTACCGTGACACCTGGCACCAAGGGAATCCCAGGACTAATGGAAAAGCCAAGTTAGATAGAGTGGAAGTGGGTAGGTGATATGAGTTTTTCCCAACTTGAGCATGAAGGGGTTTGACCAGGCATCCTACTCAGGCAGGTGTGCCTTTGAACAGTCTTACTGATGCTAGTCATGATGTCTTGAACCCTAAAGATTTTGAGAGGTCTTGGTCAATGAAGTTTCCCATGGCCTTGTATCAATCAGAACGTAGATTGCAGTTGTTCCAAATTTGTGGTCTAGAAAAACTGGTAAAAGGGCGTAAGACTGAGTAGAAGATTTACAAGCATCTGTAGCAGAAAGAAGATGGCCAGAAGAAGTTTGTACCTTGGATAAGGCCTGGCAATCTTTAGCTGAATGTCTGGATTGTCCACAATACAGACAAAGTTCTTCACGGACTCAACGTTGTTTCTCTTTGGGGGAAAGTTGGTATCCTCCCCTGGGCTTTGGAACAAATCTCTTTGGAACCTTGGCAGGGGGTGGTGAGTTTCAGGCGGAAAGGGTCTTGATGTTGTTCCAAGATGGGAGTTGTTTGACCTTAAAGGACCATTTCAAGACCTCCTTGGTCATTTCAGAGAAATTGTCAGGCAACACATGGTGGGAGAGGAAGTTCTTGAGTTTGAGATACAGTTTCTTTTGAAAAAGATAGCAGGCTTTGGAATTGGTCATTCCAATGGCTTCTTTGAGGCAAGAGAATTCTTCAATATAGTCCTTGGTGGCCATTCTGCCTTGGTATAAGGTCATTATACAGTCTCTAAACTCTTCTGTTATTTGTGCTGGTACTACTGTGGACAACAAGGAATTGCAGAAGGCAGTGTAGCTATCCAAGAGCTTCTCCACTTGGAGGGTGGCCTTGGTGTACCAGATGCAAGCCTTACCTGTGAGCTAGTTTTGACTACATGATGTACCTCTGTGCATTGGTTTGATATTGCGCGGGAGATGTTTCAAAAAGTGACTGTGAAAAAGCCAGGAGAATAGGTATCTTGTTTACTTTGTCATTGTCTGGAGAAACTTCCAAAATCTGGTTTAGTACACCTGTCTAATTTTGAACCTGTTGAGGTGAGGATTTCTTGGAGGCAACAGAGGTCTTTGCCTGAGTGAAGAGTCAAACAAGATGGTAGATGGTAAGACTGATGATGGCGGTAAAAAAAGGTGACCGCCAGGATCTTAATGATTGTGGTGTAAAGCAGGTAACTTGAAGGGGTTGCTTTGAGCTTCTAAGATAGAAGCCCAAAATAGGTTCCAACAAACTGTCAGGGACCCACTTGATAGGGAAAAATTTTCCAATCTGGTGGTCCAAGGTGTCAAATTGACAATTGGTTACCTCTCAAAACCCGGGCCCAAGGGCAAGATTTGAACCCTGACCCCAAATTCCTGCAGGTGCTGGCCCCGTGGACCAAGAGCCTGCCCGCCTCTTTCTGAGATTGAGCCCCGCAAGCTGATACTGATAATGTTGGCCTGTGCGGTGAAACAGGTCAAAACAAGGAAATCATTGCACCAAATGGAAGACTAATCACAGCGCTTAATGGAGGTACTGAAGAAGCAACTATTTGCTTCATAAATTTGAAGTCATCAGTGGCCAACCAAGAGTTTTCCCCAGGAAGAGGCACAGCCCCACAACCTAACCCCATGACCATAACTCTAAGGCAAGTTAATTAGGTAGAAAAATTGAGATTCTTGACCAGTGAAAGAACTCCCGGGCCAAGTGCCGTTTTGCTGTCTTTGGGCCCAAGCACCCAGTTCCCCCAGGCTTGCCTTTCCCAATGCCATGATGAGCCCACGGAAGATATTAAGTTTGGAGGTGGGGTGCTATATAGACTAAAGGACCCCGCACTCCAAACTTATTGCCATTTTTGAATAAAGGTTATGTTATTTTGGCTCACACAGCTATTGCCTTATTTTGTATTTGCTTTCTACCAATCCAGTTCAAGATCTCCTGGCCCTCTTGCCACACCGCCCGCATTTTTCTGTCCTCCTGGTGTACCCTTCAGACCTGTCCATTTTACTGACTACCCTCTGAAGTCTGAAAACAAGTATTACACCCCAGAAAAGATGCTTGAACTCAATCCCTTGTCCCGCATACAATCTGCAATCAGATACAATTGACAAGGCCTGTGGATATTTTCAACACCCAAGTTGTTCAGAGGGAAATTCAACTATCTCCATGCTTAAAACTTGCCCATGGAACCGCCTGTGACCCCAAAACCTATGCCCGCTTCCTCACCCAACCTCCCAACCAACCACTCTGGCAAGCTGTTTGAGATTGTGTACATCACCCTCACAGGGGCAATTGTCACTATAATCCCGGCTGCTGGCCTGTGGTCCTGGGTGGGAAAGTCTGCCTCCTACCTTTTTAAGTTAGCTCCCTTCTTGTGGTGGGCATTGCCTGCAAAAAACCTGGCCCAAGTTACCCCTGAAAACAACAGGCCAGCTGCCCAAAACTGGATCCCTGACACAAGGCCCAAAGTTGAGCCCTGTTATTACTGATCCAATGGGAACTGTAATCATGGAAAGATGGCCTAAGTGGTCCAGATAGGCGAATCTTCCCATCATAGAGCTGAAGCAACCCAGCAGATAGTATCCCATCACATATGTTAACAGGTAAAATGAGGCATTGGGCCTAACCAACAAAGGTTCTGCTGGAGGAGGAGTGGAAGAACAACCATAGTGGAATTTACTCCCCCAGTAACCAGAGGGATATTTAAACCAACCATGGGCCAAGGATTCCTTTTGGTGAGAATTTTCTGGGGAGGAGTTGTGCCAGTCAGTAGTTGGCGTTGGGTTCTCCAAGGCTAACACCACAGGCAAGGAAGAAGCTAGAAACCAGAACAGAAAGAAAATTCCCTGCATGGCTTCAAAAAAGGGAAATATGAGCAAGCTTAATCAAATAGAGTACTAGAAATTCTTTATTGTTGGAACAAGTAATAATAGTAAGGATGGCTCACTTAAATACCCTGAAATAGAGGGTGGAATATTTAAGAGGTTAAATGAGTAGAAGGAGATTTGAAATGAAGTTTCACTGAAATTATGGCTGAGAGAATTATCTTAAAAAATTGATTTTCTATCTGTAAATTAATAATATTACTTATCAATTGATGGACCAAAGGTGACAAGAGGAAGCCACAAGTAATGACATGCTTAAACGGCGGCTATTGTGAAGATGAAGGTAGAACAAGTGCAGAGCCTGCACCAAAGGAAGATAAAGTGGGTTCAAGATTTTCAAACCCAATTGAAGCAGCCAATCAGATGCACAGCAGTAAGTGCTGTTGCCTAGTAGACTAATAACTTTTTCAAACTTATTTTTGAGTTCAAAAGCAAAAACTGACTTAATTAGTTTATAATAAATAGGTATTTTATGGATTCAAACTGTGTTTTGACTAATCTTAACCTTGTGATTAGGGTTCTGGGTTTGAATCCCGTCTGGCTCCAAGCCAGGGTGCAAAATGGAGTTCATAAATTGATTGTTGATCTTATCTGCTCTGTTGTCTTTGAGGATTTTACCCACAAAATTAATGGAGTCAGGTAAGGAATCCCTGACAACAGCACCCCACAGGAACCCACATGCAGATATAGGGCTTGAGCCCATTGGCTATTAGTGTAAGGAGCATGGCATTCACATTGGTGACAGCTTCTGGGGCAGCTGTGATGACTTGTTACCAGGATGCAAGATATTCAGGGACAGATCTGGTCTGTTTGATGGCCATGAGGGGGGCTTCCACCACAATAGGTGAAAAGGTTTCACTATAGTGGGACTTTGCGGCAACCCTGAACAACGCCCAAGTGACATCTATCTCCTGGCTGGCCCATTTAGTGAACCACACTGCAGCAGGCCCCAAAAGATGTCCCAAAGCAGTGGTGACCCACACAGGCTCAGGCACCTGACAGATAAAAAGTTGTGTCTTGGTAGAGTGGAGCCAACTGACAATGTCAGCTCCTTTGACACCACCCGTGAAAGACTCAAGTTGGAGATTTAGCATACATTGGGAAAGGTCCAATTGGGGAGGGGTGACACTTGCGTTGTGCTGCCCAAGGAAGAGAAAGTTGTACATGCTTTTGAGCACCAACTGGTATTGGTAGATAACATACCCCTTGGGGATTGGAAGGAAAGTTTCTTGATGGGGAGTAGCCATACAGCCCATAATCTACCTTTCTTGGGAGGAATTTTTACTTTTAGGTAGGTTGTGAACCTACTGCTGCTACCACTGTTGCAAATGAACCAATTAGAGTTCAGTATTTGCTTGGGGAAGACAACAGTCTAATATAAAGGATTATAATGAATAGAATAAGGCATTTTTTATTGTAGAATATTGTGATTAATATACTATATGGGGAAAGCCACAATGTCACAAGGGGGTGGCATAGTGGCATGTTCAATGTAAGGTTTGAAGCCAAAGAATAACTTGTGCGGGGATCAACAGGTCAAATTGACAGTGCTCCTAATTAGGAGAAAGTATCCACAGTTTGATATTGCCTTCAGATTGCCCCATGTTGTTAGATATGTATAGGGGCGGCTCCTTGAGCGCCCCCTGTGTATTGTAAGATATGTTAGCAGGCAAGGAGGGAAAGTTGGTTGCAACAGATTGGCTGATGCCTATGCAGCATTACTGCAGAGGAGATGAAGCATTGGAATTTGCAGTAACATATGTGTCCTCATTTGACTGCTTGGATCTAATCATCTTAATAAGGGGGCAACACCAGGCCAAATAACAATCTAAATTAATCAGTGATTCTTTCACCGTTAAATAGGGGGAATTAAATGTAGTTAATGGGGCTTGGCAAGGGTAGGGCAGCACAAAATATTGATTAACAGTGTGCACCAAGTCAGCCATGGAATTTAAGGGCTTAGCTGGACTTTGGTTTGACTTCTTGGTACACCAAGGAAAAATGGTGCAGTCCAAAGCCAAAGGGGGTAGTGAATTTACATTGTTGGCTGGAAGTTGGAGCTCAATAATTTTAAACCTACTGAATCATAAAAATATTTAGCTTAAACTTCATATAATAAAAATGGGGAGTCCAACTAATAGTTGATAGGTTGTTTGAATCAAATTGTTTTTTGGGCAACCCAGAATTTTCTGGACTATTAAAACTTTTTATAAACCATTCACCTTTTTAAAGTGCAATTTTCTACCTTGTGATAGACAAATTTTAGTAAAGTGGGCAATTACCTTTAAATTTGTCATATATACATTTCTAGAAAGTATATATAATGATAAAATGGCAAGAACCTTAAAAGAGCTTGATAATTTTATTGGGATATAAAGTGATACTTTTATGGCCAAAACATGTCACATAGTGTTCATGTGGATTATATGCTTGGGAGGGAGGATCTCTATAGAAAGTTAAGGGTTTAATCCTAGTATAATATCTGGATTAACTCTTGTGTTGTGCCCTGCCCCAAAGGGAAGGCTTTCTGACAGTTAATTTGTGTTTTCAAACTTAAGTTAAAGTAGAAAATATTAGTAAGTTTGAATCAGATTATATTTAACTGGTTGTTTTTTTTCTCCGCACTTGAGTTCAAATTTGCTTTTAAGGTGCTGGTTCTCTTCACTTTCTTTATAAAATACTATAGGAAAATGGGTGTATTTTCTTTTTATTCTGTGTGCTCACACAACCACTGCTTCTCCTCACCACTACCTGCAGATCTTTGGTTCCTGCCAAGATTTGGTTTAAACTACCATATGTTACCAGGACTATCAATATTATCCTGTTTCAGATCCCTGTTTCCCTTGATTATCTTTCCCAGAAGCCATTTATTTTGACTATAAATAAAATCATTTAGAAGAGTAAGCTGATAAGCTGAAATTCTAAGTGGTTTTTCCCAAATCATTTTACTGTTTTTTTACCTTCAATCTTTTCAAATTCAATTCTCAATCTTTCAAATTTAACTTCGAAATTTACACATTTTTGTTCCAAATTTTACATTAGTTTTTAGTTCTGTAAAAAGAAGAACAATCCTACTTAATCTCCTTTTTATTTACTAGTTTTTTTAGCAGCTAGGATTATTAGAATGAAGATAGCCCAACAACAAGCAATTGGCTTGTTGTCATCATTTTTTTACATCTGGGATAATATTTCAACCTTCATGTTAAGATACTCTCACAAGGATACCTCAATGTTGACATTCCTTTATTTACAAATAAGTCCTTGTTTAATACTCTACTCTATATAGTTTGTTTAGGATTAGTTAATTTGATGACATTTTTGTTAAACTATAAGGGTTTAGTAGGCCTCTTGAAGGTACTTTTACAAACAGTCCCCACATTTCTTTATTTGTTAAATATTAACCCCAATGCTTTGCATGGCTTATTTTATAATCTTGCACCTTATTGGGCAAGATACTCCATCTTGAGACTATCTTATAATTGATGAGTCAAGTCATTGCTTGGAGAAATTATTTCTTGATAGAGTAATTGAAGAGACATTTCATCTCCCCCTGGGTTAATAAAAGACAGAGCCTTGAGTAATTTCTTGAGTTTTTGAAATAAAGGCTTGATACAGATTCAGTTTAGATTTAGGAATAGATAGAATTGGGTCTCTTTGGGACTGTTTTGATTTTTATAAATATAGGTGGCCTTGGTGCATCAACTCAAGGGTTGTTTTAGCTCTAATTTCTTTGACAAGGTAGATGTTGTTAATTTTTACTTTTACAGTACTGTAGTTTTCAAAGCTATGACACTAAGAAAAATCAAACCATATGAAAACAAAATCAAGTCTCTCTAAATGAAATCAACTCAGATGCAAACAAAGTCAGCACATTCAAGAACAAAAATTGATTTGACCCCAAATCTAATGTCAATCAATATTGTTGCGCTTTTTGCATTACAGCACCACAATTATTTGAGAATATAGGGCACAAGGCATTTGCTTGAATACAGTCATATGTGAGGATATGAGTAGTATCATACTGTAAATTCAGAACCTGAACATAAAAATGTGGGATTGTCAAATCCTTGGTCCAAATTTCAAATCACTTTTGCGGGATAGCCTTTTTTAATTAAATTGAATTCTTTGTATTTTTATTTGAATTTTTAAAAATGCAGGAACTCATAGACACTTTGAAAAGTTCAAGTCAAACTGCATATTTCCAATGTATGAAATGAGTTAACTGGAATCAGATTCAAAGTGCTCAAATCCATCAACCATTTTCATTAAGTTTACTATGTTTTTTGAAATTGCAGGATTCTCAAATCCATAACTCAAATTTCAAATCACTTTTGAATACCACTAGTAAACTCAAATAATAATTGTGGGAACTGGAATCCAAATTTAATGTACAGTAAGTAACTAGGACAAAACAACCCAAATCAAGAAGCTCCACTCTGGATAAAATCAAATGAAAAATCCAATCTCAACAGCCATATTTAGACATAAAATTAAGTTAGATGTAAAATTGTCTAAACTGTAAATGATGCAATATTCTGCACTCTAAATCACTAATATAGCAACCACAAAACCATATAATGATATATGAGCTACCCCCTGATGACGCAGAATTTTTTTAAAAGTTTTTCTGGCCCCCAGCGTAGCCAGGGGCCAAAAAACTTTGTTTTGAGGAAGAAGGAGAGGTGGGAAATATAAACCATCAGTTTACTACACTATGTATTCATGTATTGCTATTAATGAAAGGATACCAGGAGTACTGTGGGGCTCCAGCAGGTGAGGGAGGAGTCAAAGCAGGTACTGGCATGGCCCACCAGATGATGGGACCTAATTTTATCAGGTAGGAAAGGGCCTTCCCAGCCACAGCTCAAGGTCCAGCTGCTGGCAAGGCAGAGTTAATCAATCTTGTGAGCGCAAGGTAAAGCACTCCCAGGAATTGACTACTCTGGCCAGAGGCATCAGAAGTGGGGGGTTGAGATGGTTGGTTTGGGTGTTGGGGGCGGTTCCATGGGGACCAAGTAGGCAGCAGGATTGTTGTACTTCCTGTTGAAGATCAAAGGGTAGATGGTGATTGCTTTGCTGTCTTGGACAATTTGGTAGGGTTCCTTGGGAGCGTTTGGGCGGGTGTACCACTGCAAGTCTTCCAATGTCCAGGGTTTGTGGTCAGGATTAGCGGGATACTCAGTGAAATGCACAGGGCCAAATGTAGTGTTGGGTGGGCAGTAGTAGTCAAAGGCTTTGGGTTTATCAACTGGAGTCTGACTATCTATCCCAGTAGAAGGGTGCTGAGGCTTGGGTGTATGCAGATGGAAGAGTATCAAAAATAGGTATGGAAACAAATTGGTGAACCAAAGGTTCATAACAACTTTATTTGGTAAGGATGACAATACAGAACTTTTTCAAGTGCTTCTGATTTATATACTTACTCACATGCAGGTGCCTCTGGGTATTCTTCTGATGCTATCTGGGTGGCAAGGCTTGGCATTTCAGGTTCTGCTGTTTGGTTGGCTGCTTAATGGTTATTTTTGAGGTTTTCATGAACAGTTGTTTGGCTTTTTGATGTTCCATCTTGTCTTGGCTGGTCATTGATTTTGGCAGGTTTAGCTTCTGGGGTTTTGGGGCTTTTCCCAATTAGATCACCATTTTTGGACTGGCTTGACAGGCTCTCTTGAGCCCAAAGAACTTGATTAAAAAGGGGTCCCCAATTGGGGACCCCAAATTACTTAATGGAGGTTGGGCTTAGTCTGGGTTTACTGGGCAGCTAAAAATAGCTCGCCCAGGCCCAGCCAAACCCACCAAGGCTTGGGCATAGCTTTTGGGGCCCAAAGTGGGCCCCTCAGCTGCCACCAGGGCGGGAATGGTTCTCGCACCTGGATTTGCTTTGAAAAGCAAAAATCCAGGTGCGGGCAAATCTCCCCCACCTGCTAGCCCCGCCTGGTGGCTAGGAGCGGGTTTAATTTCCGCCCAGGGCTTTGAAGCTGTTACTTTTGTAACAATTAAGGATACTTGGTTACAGTAGATTTTATAAAACACTAATAATAAAATGGAATTATATATTATAATCTATTTTATCACATTATCTTTTCCTTGATGTGTTGATAGTTTATTTGCTGTTGATAATATGCTTGCGTTTAATAGGATAGTTTCACCTCCAGTTGCCTTGGCAATAGGAAATTAAGTCTTCTCCACGCCCACAGCTGGTCTTGGGGAGGCAACTTGATTTCCTATTGCCAAGGAAATTGGAGGTGAAACTATCCAATTAAATTTAAGCACATTATCAACAGCAAATGAACTATCAACACATCAAGGAAAAACAACATTATAAAATAGATTTTAATATATAATTCTATTTTATTATTAGCGTTTTCTAAAATATACTATAATCAAGCATCTAAATTTTTACATGATGTCTATGATTTGTTTGAAATACAGGAAATCTCAAATTGTACATTAGAATCCCGCATTTGTTTGTTGGGTTTTGTCTTTTGTTAGTTGAGTTATCTGCTCAAGAGATTTGAAATTTGCCAATTTAAATAAATCAAAAAAAGTCAAATTAAATGGTTGAGTTTATTAAATATTTTAATTTTCACTCAGCTGAGTTGCCCACAAAAGTGATTTGAAATTTGGAGCAAGGATTTGAAAATCCCGCATTTTTATGTTTAGGTTCTGAATTTACAGTATCAGAGGAGCCAGGATCAAATAGAAATATGATTATTGTCCAGAAATGGCTTCTGATCATGCAGAAGTACTTAAAGATTAAGATAAAAGGTCAACCATATTAAAGATGATTTTATTGTAATTTATTAATTCTTCTTGTTGCAACCAAGTTTCTAGACTTGCCCGCTAACGTATCTTACAATACACAGGGGGCGCTCAATGAGCCGCCCCTTGACGTATCTAAAGTTATGGATTAATCTGATGGCAGTATCAAATGGCGGGTACTTCATCCTAATTAGGAGTGTTGCCAATTCAACCTGCTGATCCCCACACAAGTTATTCCTTGGCTCCAAACCCTACATGGAACTCCCCACTATGCCACCCCCTTGTGGCCTTGTGGCTTCCCCATATAGTATATTAATCACAATATTCTACAATAAACAACACCTTATTCTTATTATTCTGTCCTTTCCTATTAGACTGTTGTCTTCCCCAATTCCAAGTACTGAACTCTCATTGGTTTAGTTGCAACATTCTTATACTTTCTCAAAGGTTGATCCCTGGGCTGCTAGCAATGTCTCCTAAGACATTCTAACAAACTCCTACTTTGGTTAATTATTAATCTAGGTTTGGCACTTATTGCACATCAACCAATATAATATTTCCATCTTCACCCAGCACAGGTGGCCCTTGCTGACGTGGAATAGTTTAGTCACTTCAGGATCACTTCCTACTATCCTGAACATACTTCAAGATCAATGCTTAATAATATATTTATTATGGGAATTTGAGATTACGGGAATTGAACCTAGCACTTAAGCACTTGTTGTAAAAGTAAGGCAGTGCCTGTAACAACCAAAGTGCTGTGGCAGCAAATCATGTATCACTAAGCGCTGCGGCGGCGCTTACCATTGGCTGATTTATGGTTTAGGTCAGCAGACTACTGCTGATCCAATATAAATGTATTTTATAATACCAATTTATGTTGTTTGGTAGCTGTAATTCATATTTGCAAGCTCTTTCATAATTGGAATTGTTGTAACTGTGCTGTTTTAACAGAGTTACAAGGGGAAAAATATTTAGAAGCTAGATAATAATCTTTATTGAGAGATAGTGATTATATAGTCATTGTGAATCAAGGATAACAGGAACATAATTATGTTGATCACACAGCTGGATGATGAAGGGGGTGGCTTGATCCTGGTAATGAGTCAAGCGCCAAAACAAGGTATCCACCAAAAAAGGATCATCATCTGTTCATGTTGTTGGTTTTGGAAATTTGAGTTGACTTCCTAGTCTGGCTTCAAGTGGCTGGGTAATTGGATTGCGGGTCACAAACCTGCTTGTTTGGAACCTTGCTGGCAGGCCAAGCCTGCTGTTTTGACAGCATCATTGATTTTTATAATGCTAATTTATGGGGTTGGTTGCTGAAATCCTAATCTGTGAGCTCTGTCATAATTGGCATCATTGCTGTCAGGGACCCAATTTAAGGGGAACAAGCCCCCAATTTGGTGAGCCAAGACCCCTAAGTTAAGCCCTGTGATGGCTGAACCAATGAACACAGTGACCATGTTAAGATGGCCCAAATGCCCTAACTATGCAAACCTTTCCATCAGGGAGCTAAAACAACCCAAAAGGTAATATCCTACCATGTACACCAAAAGATAGAATGATGTGTGGGGCTGTATCAACAAGGGTTTGGCAGGTGGAGGAGTAGAATGGCAACCATAGTGGAACTTTCTTCCCCAATGACCAGAGAGATACTTGAACCATCCATTGGCCAAGAACTCCTTCTGGTGAGCATTGTTGGGAGAGGATTTTTGCCAGTCAATGGTGGGGGTAAGATTCTCAAGACCTTTTACAGTTGTAAACAGGGAGACTAGAAACCATAGCAGGAAATAAATTCCCTTCATGGCTTCAAATGGAGTTACTAAGAGATAGATTTGACAAGATAGGATAGAAAATATTCTTTATTTTTGGAACAATTGAAATGAATAAGAGTTGGGCCTTTAAATAGCCTTAAAATCAAGGCTAAAATATTTGAATGGAGTTTGGGAAATGAAGGGGATTTACATGAGTATATCATTTAAGGCATACCTGTTTAAAGTGGAGAATAATTTTTAGCTTAATAATTGTCACACATATTTGTTGCAGGAAAAGGAGCCACAAAGATGCCACAAGGTTATTGCTAATTAAGCAGTGTAGAACCAGAAGATCTATTATCTTAATGTGTGGAGCCTTATCTAAAAGCAAATAAAGCAGGTTACTGATTGTCAGGCTGGCTTTACGCAGCCAATCAGAAGCTGAGCAGTAAGTGACGTTGTCAATCTTCTTATTAACATTTTTGAATTTGAAAAGCAATTTGAAAGCAAAATCCAATTGAATGGGCTGATAATAAATAGGTAATCTAAGTGTGTTGGCTGGTTCCATATTAACGTTACATTCATAATTAGAGTCATGGGTTTGATTCATGTTATTATCAGGTTTCAAGTGCCACATAGTGTTGAAATTGTTGTTGTTTTGTGCCTTTGTCTTGGTACCCCCTAACAAATCATTTATAAATAAAATGGAGTCAGGGAAGGAATTCCTGACAATTGCTTGGTCAAAATTCCCAACAAATATAATGTTGTAACTGTACTGTATTAGCAGAGTTGCAAGACAAAAATTGAAAACTAAATAAATTCTTTATTGTGATATGAGAAACTATACAGTAAAGGTGAATCCTTTATGTAAGGGAGCCAGCCTGTAGCAGAGTCAGGAAAACTTGCAGGCAGACAGCCTGTGGGCCCAGAGGGAAGAGCCCATCACAGGATTTGGGCTTAATTTACAATATAGGAGAAAAATTTTCAAAGAAAGGCCCAAGGCTCATAGTGGGGACTATAGAATTTAACTATTCCAGTGAGAGTTATTTAGAGGACGCCAAATAACTGGGTTGAGGTTGATTCATTGGCAGCCATAGCTTTTTGCAGGCAGTTGGGCCACAGGATCACAGGAGGAGTCATAGGCACTAAATAGGCAGGCAGGTAGTTATACTTATCCCAGAATAGCAATGATTGCTTGATATGTCAGGTGCCTTCACATCCAATGAGTTTAGGCTCCCTGGTTCTGGCTTCAGGGTTGTAGATTATAATTTCTTCTAAGGTGAACTCTGAATAGACAGGATTGAGGGATATTCCGTAAAATTTACCAGGCCACAGGGTGCTCCTGGTGGACAGTATAACTTGGGTGGCTTATCTGCGGTTTCTTGGAGTTGGCTGGAAAAAGGAAAAAAGCTAGAAAATCAATCTGTAAATGAAAAAGTGCTAAAATTAGATATGGTATGGCCTGAGAGAGCCAGAGGTTCATAACATTTTATTGCAAAAATGGCAATGGGCAACTTTATGGCAGCCCCAGAGTATAAACATACCCATCTGTTGTGGGAAAACTTTTTCAAAATCCTTTGGGCTGGGTAGTAGCATTTACCAGGGTTTTGAAATCCTTGGTGACATCAGAAGTTGTCAGCATATCATTGGCTGGATTTGGATGGAGAATCTCAATTTCCCTCTTTGAGGCATCAGATTTGTCATCGTCCGGCGGGCCTTGTTTTTGGGGCAATTCATACAATGCTTCATTGGCAGAGGGCTGGTTAATCACAGGAATACTATTCAAGTTGGCATCTTCATTGGCTAGGCTAGAAGGATTCATGAGAGGGTAAGGATGGACCATGAATTGCATCTCATATGATGGTTTCAGAGGTTTCTCCAAAGTCAAATCTTCCTTTGTCTTGAGCCTAAAAAATGTGGGCTGCCAGCCTGCAGGGGCTTGGGGTTTGAATCCCAAGGATGGGATTCTATCTTGTGAATCAATAGTAGATAGTTGTCACTCATGTCACTTTAAGAACAACTTACCCACAGATCAATCACCTTGGATGTGTAGGGAGTGGCTTGAACCTGATAGTGAGCCAGGCACTAAATTGTGTTCACTCTGGATTTGGGTTATTGACAGTTCATGTTTTCTTGTTTGATAAATTGAGTTGACCTCCACTTTTGGCTAAATGTTTCAGGATAGGTGTCAGAATTTCTGGATATTGACTAATTAACGGTTTCAACAAAATAACGCGGGCCAGCAGTTAATTGCTCTTGGGAAGGGTTTCAACAAAATAATGCGGGCCGCAGGTTGTGGAATCAGTGATCAAATCATATCCTGGCATCAACCTACTTGTGCATTACAATTAATTAATAAACCACCACCTCAAACATGCTTTCCATAATAATTACTATTCTAAAACTTTAAATGAATCCTAGAACAAGAGGGCTGTCATATGCACTGTCATCTGCATTACATCTAGAAGAGTCCAACATGAACTGGGCCATCAGGCCAACCACTCTAAGATAAAAGGCTTTGAGCCTATTGTATTAGAGTAGCTCTGATTAAGTGAAACAATCATCTCCGTGAACTAGTAGCCAACCGCTGGCTAGCTAGCCCTGGAAGTGGCCCAGGTAGACAGAAAGGATACCAATCTGTAGAAGATGTCAATTTGCCTTCCGTTAAAACCATCCCAAAAAGGCCAGGCCTCCTGCCGTGTTGACCTAATGCTACTTCAGTCTCTTTTAGCGTCGTGAGCTAACTCGGATAAAACACGGGCATGCGGGCCGCCTTAAAGCCAGTCCATTAGAATAAAAGACTGATGATTCCTTATTTGACTTGATGATTGATCCAAGTCCTAATTCCTTACTGTGATCCTCTCTTAGGTTTTATTAGTGGAGAGCAAAAGATGATACTGTCGTCATACAGTATAATTATCTACAGTAACATATAGAGACAACTAAGAACCTATATCCAGAAGTAGGAAGAACCGTCCCAAATCCTTCAGGCCTTGGGCCCTGTCAGACTTGCTACTTCTGACAACAAAATATTCCAGACCAAAGGTTACACCAAAGTCACAGGTTCTCTGTACTTTCCTAATGTTAGAAGACTTAGGATATCATCTGGCAGACAATAAAATACCACGGTCCGCGATTTTCTGACAATAGGCAAGTCAAATGACAAGGGGCCTTTTGTGGGAAACCTTGCTGGGGATCAACTCTGCAGCTTCAACAATAAATTCATTATTTTTTAATTTTATTTACATTTGAATTTATTTTTGCTTCCAGATGAGTTGATTTTGCTTAGCATCATAGCTTTGAAAACTACTGTATGACTAACACAAGTACACCTTTGTATAGAATCCTTTCAGATTTAGCCAAATATAGTTATCCCTCACATGGGACCAATATACTCTTAGCTTACTCTAACAGCTAATTGCTGAGCGTTGCCTCTGTTATTCAGGCCCTTTCATCATGATTTTGCTCTTCTCAGAGTATGAGATGCAAGAAGATAGCCTAAGCCTTGAAAAATGTTTGTTTTTTAATAAAAAAAATTAATCAAGCTTTGCAATACTTCCCAACAACCATCATTTTAATGGCCTCATTTAATAGTTCTTGGACTCAAACATCTTAGCTTTCATTTTAATAAAATATCAAATTTTGGAAAATAAAATTTCACTTTAAACCTTTAAAAGGCTGAGCTTGACACCACCGAGCTGTCTTATACCATTGCTATTTTTATTTGGTGATATCTTGCACCAATAGTATTATATACGATTAAGACTCTACCATTTTTACTACTTTGCATGTAGACAAATCAAAACTCACTTTTTTGGATCAATGAGATTAAAGCCATGGAGCTCTTACGATATGTGTTTAAATTATTCCTACAGCATTTTCAATACAAAATTTATTTTTCGTTGTTAATTAATATGTAGGTTTTCCGTTAAACTTTTATGAAAATACATTATTTTTGGTTAGCTATCTAATAGCTTTGTTTATATATTTGCTACTTTTTAGGTGCAATTGGTTTGAGTTTTGTCAAACAACTCATTAAAAAAATGACCCAGCCTGTCTGAGTTCGGTTATTTGGTTTTGACGTCGAAAATTGATGTCATGAGCTAAATTGGATAAGTTTGTAATTTCGATCGCCTGTGACTCGTTAAAATTCTAAATGAATAAGTTGGGCCTTCTTCGATTTTCATTAAAATATATTGCGCCCTTCTAAAATCAATTGGCAACAAAAAATTAAAACGGCTACCTTTGCTTTAGATAATTAGACTTAAAATGAT
Organism: Entomophthora muscae; assembly: GCA_014839935.2. Taxonomy (NCBI): domain Eukaryota; kingdom Fungi; phylum Entomophthoromycota; class Entomophthoromycetes; order Entomophthorales; family Entomophthoraceae; genus Entomophthora; species Entomophthora muscae. The sequence continues at coordinate 25,645 of QTSX02006010.1, read as the reverse complement.
CTTCAATACAAGACAGCTTCATGTTGCTCGTGCAATTCAGTTGCTTCGGCCTTTTATAAAGACTCAGCGATACAATTCCTTCCTCCAAGTTATTCTACAGCGAACAAAAGCAGTTAAAATAGTGCTAGAAAATATACAAGATCCTCTAAATGGAAGTGCATGCTTACGTACTGGTGATGGATATGGACTTCAATATTTTGATCTGATAGAGTCAGTTGATAATTTTAAAATTCATCTTGGAGATAAACCATACCTCGGAGCAGCAACTGGGGTTGATAAATGGGTCACACTTTCTCACTATAAAACAGCAAAATTTTGTTTGGAAGATCTTAAAAAAGAAAACTATGTTGTTCTGGGTTCTTCTCTTACTGATCAAAGCCAACTTCTTACCGAAGTGATAAAGGATTTAAAAATCAAACAAGCCAAAAGCCTTCCGACTGCCTCTGATCCGATGCCCCTTTTTGAGGTCCCTCTCCCAAAATTAGCTTTGGTTTTTGGTAATGAACACAGAGGCATTTCCAAGGTTTTTCAAAAGCACTGTGACTATATATTCAAAATACCCATGTATGGCTTTTCCCAATCCTTTAACATAAATGCTACTGTTGCAATGTCCCTGGCAACTCTTGAGCAACATTCTGTCATGAGAAAGCTGGGGTATAAACCCCCCTTTTTAAACGAACTCTCTCAAGATATGTCTATTTCCCACTGCTCCAAAGCAACTTCAAGTTCCAATCCTAACTCAATAGAACCCAGTTCTTTGGCTGTAGAACCTACTTCATTTTGGCCCAAGGACTATAACCCCAATCACTTAAACCATCCTCTTTCTCTTACAGAAAGAAATAGAGCTTCTTCTCAAATGGCTTTTCAGAACTACTCCTTATTCAGAATCTCTCTGGGCTCAAAATGGAATAAATTTAGACTTTCTTTAAATCCAGTTCTCATAAAGGTAAATGATTCATTTTGTGTTTCTGTTATTTCTTTTCTTTAATTATAATTTTTGATGCATATATTAAATTAATTCATAAACATATTATTTTTTATGCTTTTAGTAACTCTTGAACCAGTCTCTCTATCTGGATTAGCTATTTTTGTTCAATTAAACTAAACTGTGCACTAAATAATCCTACATTATTTGGAGCTATATTAAGCCTTTTCAATTTAAGTAAGATAATAATTAGTCTCTTGTCTTGTACAATGAACATACTGATTTCCAGCTTTTAATAAAGCTGCTCTTTTATAAAAAAAACATGAGCTTCTTTCAATCTTGACTTGATGGTTGAAGTTGCTACTAGAATTGACATCCCAGTTGTTACAACTGAACTAAGTATAGTTCAGTCTTTGGGTTGGGGAAGACAACAGTCCAAGAGGAGGACAGAAGTTTGTAATAAGATAATATGTTTATTGTGAAGATAGAAGATATTATACTAGGAGGGGCAGCTGTATGGCCACAAGGGATTGTGTGATGGTATGGTCCAAATAGGATCTTGGGGTTTGAGTACCTGGGTGAGTGATTTTGACTGGGATTGGCTTTAGTCTTATAAGAAGATATTGTCTGTATCTTGGTATTTGTGCTGAGGGGAAGAATGCTGTTAGATACATCATGTGGCATCTCATTGAGTGACCCTGTGTATTGTGAGATATACTGTCAAACAAGATAACAAACTTGGTTGCAACACATTTGCCACTGTATCTCCAGATACACAGGGGCTGCTTGAGCAGTCTCCCCATGACAGGTCTAATGCCATAGCCCCTCTTAATTCTCTCAACTTAGCAGAATATCAAATTTTCCTATCAGGGGCAAACCCAATTTCAATAACAATCCCACATATGACCTTATCCAGCCCAGACTTTTTTCATACCTAGATAGTTGCCCCTGTAGCACTTGCTTAGTGGCACAATAGCCTTTCTAATACTATAAGAATTCTGTCATGGTAGTTCCTATAATGTCAGGCATAAATTTTTCTAGTCAGAAAACTAAAAAATCACGGAGACCATTGTTAAAAATGATCATAATTGAAGGATCTTAATCAAACTATTGTTCAAAAATAGGTTACAGTTGCACCAGTTAATCTGTAGGATTCAAATATCTGTATCAATGTTGAAACAACAGGCTCAACCCGCCAACAAGGTTCCAAGTAAGCGGGTTTGTGGCCCACAATCTGATTATCCAGTCACTCAAAGCCAGACTAGGAAGTCAACTTGAATTTTCAAATCCAACAACATGAACAGTTGATGATCCCTTACAGTGGATACCTTGTTTTGGAGCTTGACTCATTACCAGGATCAGGCCACCCCCTTCACCATCCCACCATGTGATCAACGCTATCATGTTCCTGTTATCAACAATTCACAATGACTATATAATACCTGTGGGGTTCCTGGTCACCAGTCTCCAAAGTGTGTCCTGGGTCATAGCCAGGGACCAGCTTGGAGGAGTTGTCATTCCCCAGCAGTGGGGAGTAGTTAGTTAGAAGCTTGTACTTGGCCTGCATAAGAGCAATCTCTTCCAGTACCTTCCCAATTACTAGACAAGCGTCTCCACCATACACTTGTACTTCAGCAGGCGCTAGCCCTTCTGTAGGCCAGTACTAATCCTGCAATAGTCTAGTGAATTCTCCTCCAATAAACTCCCTTCCTCTATCTGTCATTTCAAGATGCCTAGTCACCTTTTCCCACTTCTCCTGGGCAGACTTACTAGAGGCAAATTTTGTGCAACCTTGGCAATAAGATTCTTCCTCCCCTGGGCTAGGGTAGAAGATGTGGGGTAATTTACTCATATAACTTATATCCTTTTATCACAGGAAATTTGGGTAGAGGTTGTAATAGGCTTTTTATTCACAGTCAGAAGGATGATCCCCTTAGAAAACTTCTGAGATATCACCTTTGGGTAGGAAATAAGAAAGGGTTTGTGCCAAAATTTGGAGTCCTTCAACAATCTCTTGGACTCCTTGTACTTGGTCTTTGGCTTCTGCTCCTTTGTCTTGGGCTCTGGTACTTTGGTCTTGGGCTTCTGCGGTCTGTTCCAGCTCAGACCTCCTTCTCTTGGTCTTTTGATCCTTTTGTAGCTCTTGTGGCTTTTGTAATCCACTTTTTTCAGTCCCTTCAGAGTCTCAGATAGCTCCCCCTTTTATAGCTCCTTGTTTCAGATAAAAAACCTCTTCTAGAACTCTGGTTTTCAAGAGCTTAAACTATCCTGTTTCTTTCCTTCTAAAATATATTAGACTTCAAAACTTACTTCAGCCAATGAAAGCCCTGAATTTTCCGCTTCTGCTCCTCATTTTTTAGGCTCTAACTCTTAAGTTAAAGCCCTCAAAACACTGATCAAACAGACTTTGGCTTGCAGCCAATCATACGCCTTGATTCAATGGTTTTTCCAAAAAGGTTTCCCCGGATGACTTGCTCTTGACCCTGGTTCAAACTCAAGGCTGTCTCGCTCCAGGTAAACAACTGCTTTGCGTTTCAAACGGGTTTACCGTGATTTCTGTCATGTTTTCCTGGCAAATCTCAAGCGCTTCCACATATGTTTTACTTAGGCAAATTTTGACCCCTCAATTTTACAATGTTTTTCTGTGTTTCTCTGTGTTTTCCTCAACTTTTTACACCTTCAACCCCACTTGCTGCTTGTCCTCTTGCCTCTCCTAGTTGTTCTTGGCAAAATTTGCTCTTTTGCCCTCACAGTTTCTCCGCCCTATTTCCGGCCTCTTTCTGGCTCCCTTCTTACTCAATTCTCCTTTTTAAATAAATTTACAGTTCTAAAAAACTGTATATTATTTTTCCTCCTCTTTCTTTTTAATTACATGATATTAAATCCTTTTTTAATCATAATCAGGCAGTATTTAATTATTATTTAACTGCTTCTTTTTATTCATTTTCCTCTCAAAAGACACTAAAATCAGCTCTTCCAGCCTCTGTATCCAGTCTGGCTAGTTCCTTCAGGTTATCTACTGCAACACAATCTTCTGGTCCTTTGGCTTATCCTCAACCAGTCTCTCAACAAATCCTCACTAGGAACCTCCTTAGTTCCCTCTGCACAATGAACCATCTTGGTTCCCACAATTCAATATGAATCAACAGTCTGCCAACTAGCCTTCACTGTGATCAAACAGTCCCTCTCACTAGTCTTCTCTGTTAATTCCATGAACCACCTTGGTTCTTTATCTCAGTCCCTGTTACCAGAACTTTTAGACCCAGGCATGAGTCTACATTGAACTGGCATTTGACTGGGCCCTTGCAAGGGCAACAGTGGCAAAATTGACTGTAGGGATGTAAAAGTGAAAATTCAAAAGTGAGAATGTAAAAGTGGCCATGTCGACACTTTTAAAATTTTAAAATTAAATTAAAATAGCTCATCTGAAATTAAAATTTATTATGGTCATATAAAATACTTTTTATTCATTTTCTCAGCTAAAAAAGTCAAGAAAAAGTAATTACTTTATTATAAAAAGCCATTTTGAAAATTTAAAAAGTGTTGACATGGCCACTTTTACATTCTCACTTTTGAATTCTCACTTTTACATCCCTACAGTCAATTTTGCCACTGTTGCCCTTGCAAGTGGCACTCCACTTAGGCCATCTAACCATAGATCAATGTCTATGCATTGTTTTTACTCATCCAGGTGATTAAGTCTAGGCTTTCAGTTGCAGAGTAATCAGCTCTACTTCCCAGAGGCCTGATCACACCAAGTTCTGCAGCTGCTTCACCGAGCAAACCGCCTTGGTGACACCTCCAAGCAAATCTATACCCTCTAATGCTCACTTTGGATTCTCCCCCAAAGCTCTCATAGGGGCATAAACAAGGACACCCTACCAGTCCGTTAGGTAGGATGCTTGCTCACAGACCTCTTGTAAGCGTATCAGGGTACATAGAGCCCTCAGAGCTCTTCCCCTCCCTGGCAGCCCACATTATCCTCCAGGGGTCCAAAACCTCCTCCCCCCAGACAGACAAAGTTACCTGCTTGCTATCTCAGTCTTCACCCTTCCACAGCCACAGTTCCCTGCTAGGTGAAGAACTGTAGCCCAAAGCAGCCAATATCTTCTGCTGGGTGGAGGCAACATCTGCCTCTGGTAGTCCTTTGTTACCTACCAGCCAGGCCTTACTTACCCTAGTAGTCCTATGTTACCTACTAGCTCACAGCGTCATCAGCTAATCACACATTGTCACTCTTCAGCATATTGTCTTTATTTGAAGCCAAATCAACCCTTGCCTGCAAAACTATACACATGTGGATCACCACAATACCTATCTCTCAATAAAGAATATTATCTAGTTTCCAAAAAATTTCCCCTTGTAACTCTGCTAAAACAGAAAAGTTACAGCATTGTTAGAAGAAGTAGGTTCTCTATCCTACTTTATTTTCCAAAATTCTGCTTGTTGCCCGTACTTGCCGCGGCCAACAAATCCTTGATAGAATTATGTCTGGCCTCCCAGCAGACTGGACACTGTACACACCTGGTACCAAGATACCTAATGGGTTTGTCCTCTACCAGAACATGGTGATACCACTTCCTGAATTTGATACCCTGTCTGCCCAAGGGTTTTCCAGGCACTCTCTGCCATACCCTGTGCAACTGATGAAAATACCATGCCAGCCTACGTAGCCCAGAGACTTCAAAGTGCTGCCCTAGAATCCTTTGTTGGGGCCAACAACAACAATGCCACCACATGGATTCAGTCAGCCCAAAGCAAACAGGCCCCAATTGAATGTCCACATAGGTTCTGGATTACAGAGATCTCCATCTGAATGACCCATGACTCTGATACCTGGTGCAACAAGTGGTATGAGGAACACATTAAAAAGGACTGGGATACGTTCAAACAGGACTTCTTGGCAAGATTTGTGCTTAAGGACACCACACTCATGATCATATGTCAAGTAAAGAACTTAACCCAGATGGGCACTGTGAAAGAGCTTACCTGTGCCTAAAAGGAACTCCGCCTATGCACACCCTCTGATATGGCTTTTGACATCCCAGCCACACATCTCATGTACTACAACGCCCTCAATTTGCACGTAATGAGACACATGAACTCGGACCAAGTGACCAATTTACAGAGCCTGTATTGCAAAGAAAAGAAGGCAGATCAAACGTCCAACACTCTCCACAAGGTACAAACTTGGAAGCAAGAAAGACCTAAAGACTCTCACCCAGTGGGCCGTCCCAGTTGACCACCCCCTGGAAACAACAGCAATAGTACAAACCACAAACCCGCAGGCTCAAATGGACATGGAAACAGGAACAATGGTCAGTCAAACTGTACCCATTTCTGCATCACTGCAACACAGGGCAACCAGGACAAGGAAAAGCCCAGGGAGAGCATTAAGAAAGCCAAGCTCTCCCCGCGTATCTCCTGACTTGCCCAACAATGAGTACTGCCCTGAGGACGTGGACCAGTGTCCAATGATCCAAGTACCCTCGGAGGACCTGGTTCTCTACACCATTGCCAGAGACCCAAATAAACTGATTTCTTACCCTTTCTGCTTTTGCAGTTACACAGGCTTGGCACTCCTGGGCTCAGGCGCAGATCAAATCTTAGTCAACAGCAGCTTTATGGACAAGTTCAAGCTAACCACCAATCCTTTGTGGATTAAAAACATGGTTTTAGCTGATGAACACCACATTTCTGTGACAAAAGAAACTGCCCCCTTCTCTGTCATGCTTGAGAACCTCCACTCCACCATCCAAGGTCCCGTCATTGACTTCCCCAAGTTTGACATTGTACTGGGACTAGACTGGTTACAGAAAAACAACGCTCACATAGACTGGGCAACCTCAGTATTGACCATCAAGCGTGAAGGCGTCAACCACCAGATATACCCTGACTCAGTAGACCAACTCCTACACAACCATGTCTTTGTATATATTACAGAAACCCTGGAAAAAAGAGAAAACCTCAAGACCATTGACTAGGGATCCTGCCAGTACAAGATCATACACTTCAAAGATTACCAGGACACCACTATGTCTCAGGATTGCAAAATTGTGGCTTGCCACCCAGAAATCTTCAAAGAAGCGTTGTCCAGGTTACCCCCAGAAAACACATCCAACATTCCATTCAACTCAAAGGAGCTGTACCCAAAGCACAAACCATCTATTGCCTGACCCCAAATGAAGACAACACCTTAAGTGCCTACCTTAAAGAGGCCTTGGAGAAAGGACTTATCTGTCCCTCAAAATCCCCCTTTGGAGACGCTGTCTTCTTTGTGGCCAAGAAGGATGGCACCCTGCGCCTGGTCACAGATTACCAAGCCCTAAATGAAGTTACCATCAAGAATTGTTACCCACTACCACTCATTGACAACCTCTTTGATGCCCTGGGCAGCGCCACAGTCTTCTCCAAGATTGACTTAACTGCAGGCTACAACCAGATCCAAATTAAAGAGTAAGATATCCCCAAGACAGCTTTCTACACTAAGTATGGATCATATAAATGTGTGGTACTCAATTTCAGTATAACCAACACCCCCTTGACCTTTGTGACCTTCATGAGCAAGGTGTTTGCCCCCCACATAGACAAGTACGCCTTGGTCTACCTGGACAACATTATTGTCTATAGTCCCTTGGTGGAGCAACATCACAAGGACCTGAAAGCAGTCTTAAATACCCTAGCACAACACAAGCTGCTAGCCAAACCCTCCAAATTCCAGTTCTTCCAAGAACAACTGCCCTTCCTTGGACACATTATCTCAAAAGACGGCATCAACCCTGACAGTCAGAAGATACAGGCCATCTGCAAAATGCCACCTCCTAAGGACAAGTCAGAACTCTGCATGTTCCTAGGAATGGTGGCCTATGTACACCGCTTCATACCTGACTGCAGCGTTTTGAATGCCCCCTATCTGCCACAACTGGCGCCAAATCCAAGTTTGTATGAACCCCCCAACACGACCTCTGTTTCAGACGTCTCAAGGAGAAACTCATAACAGCGCCCATCCTACAGTACCCAAAACAAGATAGGTAATACCAAATGGAAACAGATGCCTCAGATGCATCCATTGGGGGTACTACAAATCAAAAACAATAATAGTGACTTCCTACCTGTAGCCTACAAATTGCAAAAGTTGACAGATGGCAAGTGCCAATACCCTATCCACATCAAAGAGTTGTTGGCCATTGTACACTTCCTAGTCAAATGGTGTTGTTATCTAGAGCTTCAGGAGGAAAATACAGGATTGACCAATCACAAGTTGCTCATATATTTCAAAACCCAAGCAAATATGTCTCATTGCCAAGCTTTCTGGATGGAACTCTTGGAGAGATTCAATATGCTCATACATTACAAACCTGGTCCAGAAATTGCCATGGTAGACACACTCTTGCACCTGTACGTCCGAGCTACAAGTGGAGAAAATGGGCTCAACCCAGACTGGTCCCTCCTGGTACTTCAAACAAAAATGAAGGTTTTCCCCTGGCACCACAGATGTAACAAAGGAAACTGTTATTAAGAATGAACAACTATTTGCAGACGTGTACAGGACCTTACATCAAAAATGTCCAACAGGACCACCATCCCATATGTTCCCGCCCACCGGCAAGTGAACACCATCCTAAATTTACCATAGGGACCTAGGACACACAAAGAGTTGTAGCCTCTACAAATTCCTCAAACATAAGGCATGGTGGCCAACCCTGTATTGGGATGTCCAAGAAGTCTTAGAGCAATGCAAAGTATGCAAAAAAAATTTAAGGAGTGAAACACCACCTAAGTCAGTACTGCCTATCTGCACGCAACTACCCTTCAAAGTATGGGCTCTCAAAATTATAGGCCCCATGCCAGGAAAACATAACAAAAACAAATATATCATTACAGCAATAGACTTTGCCACACAATGGCCAGTAGCTCAAGCAGTAAAAACACATACTGGTAATGATGTACGGCAATTCATAGAAAAAGAAATCATCAGTAAGTTTGGAAAGCCAGAACTCCTGATAACCAATAGAGGCAAAAAATTGACCTCTGACAATACCAACGTATACCTCACCAAGAATGGGGTCAAGAACACGGTGACAACACCTTATCATCCTCAGGCCAATGGACGTGTAGAACGGCTAAATGGCAGCCTCGTGCAAGCCTTGGCCAAGCTCACTGCCAGGAGACCTGAGGACTGGTATAAGCAACTACCAACTGCACTACTTGTATGCTGGACTTGTGTGAACAGATCCATCAGGAAAAGCCTTTTTGAGTTAGTATATGGCACACAGCCCAATATCATCCAAGCATTATCAGGACCCAGGCTAGAAATTCCAAGCCAGTCCCCCTTGTTCAGATTCCAGGTCATAGAAGCCAATGGTGATCAAACAGAGAGAGAAAACAAGCATCTAGAAAAGACATTTGTCCCCATCCAAAAACAGACATGAGGTCAGTGACAAAGTTTGGGTCATGAACATTGACAAAAGTAAACTAAAACCCAAGAAAGTAGGCCCAGCAATCATCTTAAAGGTAAACAAAAACAACACTTACCTCAAGCAAGGACTCAGGAAACGTAAAAAAGACAAGGTCCTACACCATTATTGCCTGAGACCCTGCAAGGCAAGACAGAAGCAGCGTGAGACCGCCCTACCCGCCACAGAACAACAGTTAGTCCAGTATGGCGCCCGGGCTCCTGACAGCCTCCCTGACGGCCTACCCCCGGAGGAGGCCAACCTTCAGTTGGGGGGGGTGTCAAAACAGCAGGCTCAACCTGTCAATAAGGTTCTGATTAAGCAGGTTTGTGACCCGTAATATAATTATCCAGTCACTTGAAGCCATAATAGGAACTTAACTCAAATTTCCAAATCCAACAACATGAACAGATGATGATCCCTTACAGTGGATACCTTACTTTGGCGCTTGACTCATTACCAGGATCAGGCCACCTCCTTCACCATCCCACTGTGTGATCAACGCTATCATGTTCCTGTTATCCACAATTCACAATGACTATATAATACCTATCTCCCAATAAAGATTATTATCTAGTTTCCAAATATTTTTCCCCTTGTAACTCTGCTAAAACAGCACAGTTACAACATCAAGTTGATAATAATAAATTAAAATAAATCTAAGAGTTACTTGATATACCCTAGTTCATCAGAAGGGCCATCAGAAATTAATCACTCAAGGGTTCTTTGTGTACTGAACAAGTTACACACTGCTGTCAGGAATTTCCTTCTTTATATTCCTTTCAACAATCTTGCAATAAGCAAGGAAGAAGGGTCTTTTTTCCTCCTTGAAGGTAGTTGGAATATCTAAAAATCTAGGGTCAATAGGTATTTTATGTCCTTTATTACCTTTGAATTATGACCAAGTCAATACCAATTACACAACAAAGTTGCCTACAGGGATCAAACTTGTTCATTCTCTACAGTTAATTGGCCCTCTAAATGATGAAGTTAGTATAGAAATGCAGTTTAACCAATCATTTTTACTTTAATTTATGTTTAAACCAATCAAATAGCACAAAAACCACTTCAAACTGTGCTTTGAGCTCTTCTGGTGATGTTGACCTGCTTTATGACTCTGGCTCTGTGTTCACTGGTCTACTGTCTTCTGTTCCTCTTGCTAGATCCTATGGCCCATTCACAAGCTTCTGTGGGGAACAATATGGGGGATTCTAGCTTCTTGGTGTCATTATAATTAAGAAGTTAGAACATTGTTTAATTAATTATTTTGGAATCACATAATTATGAAATAACATTCTGGTTATAGTCTTTAATTTCCTAACTTCTCCATATTTTTCCAAATCTCTCTCCATTTCCTCAAATTTTTAATATCTATTCTCCAACTGGAATTCATTCCCAAAATGCTGTATAAGGCTGGTAAATTACATCTTTCAGTTTGTTCAATCAATAAAGTCTCTACTAATCCATTGATATTTAACCTTTCTGACTCATCAACTTTTTCTACCATGAGATTACCCAAGACTTCCTTCTGGAATTCACTTGGGTATAAATGGGTCTTGTGGTTTATTATATTGCAGGCTCTCAGAGCCAGTGTTTTTCTGGGGACCAGAGCTGGTTCTGGTTCTTCTTCATCATCCCAATATATAGAAAAGTCTTGGCGCTGTGTGATCCCAAGAGTTTGATATATAGCTACTCCTCTGTTGCAACTGAACCAATGAGGATTCAGTATTTGAGTTGGGGAAGACAACAGTCCAATAGAAAGGACAGTAATAATAAGAATAAGGTATTGTTTATTATAGAATACTGCAATTAATATACTATATGGGGAAAGCCATAAGGCCACAAGGGGGTGGCATGGTGGCATGTTCCATTGAGATTTGAAGCCAAGGAATAACTTGTGCAGGGATCAGCAGGTCAAATTAGTAGTGCTCTTCTAATTAGGAAAAAGTACCCGCAGTTTGACATTGCCATCAGATTTTTCTATGTTGTTAGATACTTCAAAGGGCGGCTCATTAAGCTCCCCCTGTGTATTGTGAGATATGTTGGCAGGCAAGTCTGGAAACTTGGTTGTAACACCCCCCTGTTTGTTGTCAGACACCAGGATCAGAGTTTTCAGGAGATCTGAGAAGGTCCACACAAACAACTTTTGTGTGGGGATGGCGCAGCAGGGGGCAAGCAATCATAGTGGAGCTTTTTGGTGTTTCCTTGGGTGTCCTCCAGCTGATAGGTGTGGTTTTCATAGACCGCGGCTATCTTGAAGGGCCCTAGGTGGTTAGGCTCTAATTTGGCTTAATTGGGGTTGAGGGTGTAAACAGAGTCACCTACGGCGTATCTGGCCTCAAGGTGTCTTATCCCTCCCTCAATTTGCTTGTGCTCAATGTCTTGGGCCTTGACGCGTCACTGGCTCAAGGAAGAAGTAGGCAACAAGGGGGGGGGGTTGCAGGAACTGTGGATTGTAATTTCCTTTGTTATACTCCTTCTAAACCATCAGGTGTCCCAAAGGGCAGGGTGCTGGGGCTGAACCTGGTGCCCCTATTGATTCTTGCTCGTAAAATGAGCAGTGCAGTGGGCAAATATTCATTCCAGGCAGTATTGGGATGTTCCTGTGAGAGTTTGGCAATCAACTAGACCAGGGAGCCATTCAATTGCTCTACGTTCCCATTGGCTTGCGGATGGTAGGGAGGTATGACTATTTGTTGTAGGGCATTTTTGGCGCAGTACGCTTTCATGACACGTCCAACAAGCTTGGGACCCCCATCTGTAATAAGGCATTTGAGTTGTCCAAAATGGGCCACAATTTTCTTGTCAATGAAGCAAGTGATGATGGTGGCAGTGTGATTAGTGATTGACCATGCTACTAGCCAGTGGGTGAAGTAGTCAATGGCTGTGATGATATGTTTCTTCCAAAGTCTGTCTTTGGGGAGGGGCCCAAAAATGTCAAGGGCCCACTGCTTGAAGGGTTCCATGGCCTTAATGGGTAGGACAGACTTGGGGGATGCAGGCTTTGGCGTATTCTTTTCAAAAAACACATATGTCTCAAGGAGATCCAGGATGTCTTGGTGCATACGCGGCCACCAAACCTTACATTTCATGATTTCAAAGAGGTTACATCCTCTGAAATGGCCCAGGGTTTGGTGGTAGTGCAATATGGTGTCTTTTCTCCTGTTTCTGTGCAACAGTAGACATTGTCTGCATTGGTGGTGAACTGGCTCTCATTGTCCTTCAGTTTGGAGATGGTTACCAAATTAAGACCTTTGTAGCGGGTTGCTTCAGGTTTGAGGTAGAGTATCAGTCAATTGGGGTCCAACCTGTTGTCCCCAGTGATGGACGCCACATAGAGCCTTGAGAGAGCATCTGCTGTGACAGGCTCTTTCCCAGGCTTGTACTTGATACACAACTGGTAAGGAGATAGATGCTTGACCCAGCCTGCCTGGTGCGTGTCAAATGTGACTGTGTATTAAATTACTGGAGCAACTTGTGGTCTGTCAGGACACAAGGTGAAAGGTGGCCCCTTCCAGGTAACAGTGCCACTTATTGAAGCAGTGCACAATTGCTGCTAGCTCCTTGTCATGAATTAGGTAAATTTGTTCTGAGTCAGTAAGATTCCTGGATTTGTATGCCACCAGGAGGAAGACACCCTTGTCAGTTTCTACCCGCAACACACCCTCTATGGCCCTGTCAGAGGCATCAGTCTCAAGTTTGTATTGGCAGTTTTGATTGGGAAACTGTAATAAAGGCGCCATTGTAAGTCTCTGCTTCAACTTCTCAAAGGCTTGATCTCTGAAAGGGGTCCAATGAAAGCGCTGTTTAGTATTCAGGAGCTTGGTGAGAGGTGCAATCAGTTCTCCATAATTGTGGATAAACTTACACACGTAGGCCACCATGCCTAAGAAGTCGTGTACCTGGCCCATATTGATGGGAGGTGGCATGCTTGTGATTGCCTTGATTTTGGCAAGATCAGGCTTTATTCCTTGGGCAGAGATAGTGTGCCCAAGGAAAAATAGCTCTGACTTGAGGAATTTGCATTTGGATGGTTTAGCTTTTAGCCAATTTTGCCAAAGGGTGTCAAGGACAGAACGGAGGTGTTGAAGATGCGTGGTTTGATCTTGACTGAAGATAATAATGTTGTCAAGTTACACAATCACACATTTCCCAATCAATTCCTCAAATGATTTGTTCATCAACATGGCAAAGGTGGAGGGAGCGTTGGTCATTCCAAAGTTCATGACACGGCACTCAAACAACCCGTAGAATGTGCAGAAGGCAGTTTTTCTTCATCCCCTGGCGCAATACAGACCTGGTTGTACCCTGCAGTGAGATAAATCTTGCTAAAGACCTTTGCACCCGTAAACATGTCAAACAGGTTGTCAATCAACGGCAGGGATACTTGTTTTAACAGTCACCTCATTGAGGGCACAGTAATCTGTGACTAGACAAAGAGAACCATCTTTCTTGGCTACAAAGAAGACAGCAGCCCCATATGGCAAAAGCAAGGGGCATATGAAGCCCTTATCAAGTGCGTCTACGAGGTGCTGGCAGAATGTTTTGTCTTCTTTTGGTGTCAAGCAATAGAGGGGGCGCGCCTTGGGAAGCAACCCTTGTAGCTGTACAGAATGCTGAATCTCTTGGGGAGGAGGTAGTTGGTCCAGTGTTTCACTGAAAACGTCCTTATACTCCTCAAGGAGAGCAGCAAGTGCTGGTGGAAGTGGAGTAGTCAAGGGAAGGGCCGCAGATGGTTCTGCGTGTATAACTTTGACTGAGAATTGTGTGAAGTCTAGTTCCCCCTTGAAATTGTATGAGCCCATTTCTGTTATTCTGAAAAATACAGTATCACACAAAAACTTGCTCATTTTGACGGGATATATCTTGTCAAAACTGCAGGCTCAACCTGCCAGCAAGGTTCCAACCAAGCAGGTTTGTGACCCGCAATCCGATTACCCGGTCACTCAAAGCCAGACTAGGAAGTCAACTCAAATTACCAAATCCATCAACATGAACAGATGATGATCCTTCACGGTGGATACCTCAATTTGGCACTTGACTCATTATCAGGATCAAGCCACCCCCCTCTTCCATCCAGCCGTGTGATCACCAATCATGTTCCTGCTATCCTCTGATTCACAATAGCTATATAATCACTATCTCACAATAAAGATTATTATCTAGCTTCTAAATATTTTTCCCCGTGTAACTCTGCTAAAACAGCACAGTTACAACAATCTGAAAACCCACCCTATTCCTATTGAGGGTGACACAGACATATCTCAGTCAATGCGGGGTTGGTTGTGGCAAAGCCAGTCAAGACCAGCAATGACATTGTGGCTGAGCCCTGCCATGATGGGGCCAGAGAGCTTAACCTGGACTTTCCCCATTCTCACAGAGAAGGGTACTGTCTCATGGGGAATTGCCACTCTTTGGGAGTCAGCCACCTGTACTGCCTTGAATCTGTTTGGCACTTGGTCTAGCTGTTGAGTGTCTGCAAACTTCTGGGCAACCATTGTGTGGTTGGCCCTGGTATCTAACAGTAGTTTGCGGGTGTTCCCACAGAAACATAAGGGGTAGGCTAAGTAAGTTACTTTATTTGGAGAGTGACTGGCTTGAAGTATGGGGTCATTGCTATAAGCTTGGAAGACGTTGAGGGTTTCAACTTCATGAATGTTGTAGTTGCAGGGGTTCTTTGCTATGAGGAATTGAGAGTGAGGGTCAAGGGGGGTTGTAGAACCTCTTTTAACTACTTTCCCAGGCTTTTCCCGGGTCCTCAATTTGTGCTAGCTGGAGTTCCCCTTTTCAGGGCGCTTAACCCCATTTTCCTGTTGGCGTGGCTGGCGGCAACCTACTTGGTTGTGAGAACTACCAGGTGTGAGACAAGGTTGGGGTGGTGTGTCATTGGAGCAGCAGAAACCCAATGAAGCCTGAATATTAGCCTCCACAATGGCCTTATAGCAGTCATTAATGGAGGTTCAGCAACCTACGGGAACCCACTTGCAGATATGAGGGTTTAACCCATTAACTATCAAGGTAAGGAGCATGATGTTCCCGTCAGTCACGGCTTCTGGGGCAGCGGCAAGAGCTTGCTGCTAGGTGGCAAGATATTCAGGAACGGAGTCAGTCTGTTTGATAGCCAGGAGGGAGTCCCTACCACAATGGGTGAGAATGTCTTGCTGTAGCAGGACTTTTTGGCATCCCTGAATGACACCCAGGTGATTTCTATTTCTTGACTGGACCAGGTGGTGAACCAAACTTCAGCAGGTCCTGTAAGGCAGCCTGAAGCAGTGGCAACCCACATGGGCTCAGGTACATGACAGATACAGAGGCAGGGTTTGGTGGAGTGGAGCCAACTGACAATGTTGGCTCCTTTGACTCCACCCACAAAGGATTCCAGCTGGAGGTTGAGCATATGTTGTGAAAGGTCTGACTGGGGAGATGTGACGCTGGCGTCACACTTCTCAAGGCGGAGCCAGGTATACACTCTTTTAAGGACTAGCTGGTCTTGGTAAATAACATACCCATTGGGGATGCCCCCCTTGGGAATTGGCAGGAAGGTTTCTTGGTAGAGAGTAGCCATACAGCCTGTAATCTGTCTTTTCTTGGGGGAATTTTCTCTTTAGGTAGGCTGTGAACCTACTTCTACTACCACTGTTGAAACTGAACCAATGAGAATTCAGTATTTGAGTTGGGGAAGACAACAGTTCAATAGAAAGGACAGGAATAATAAGAATAAGGTATTGTTTATTATAGAATACTGCAATTAATATAATATATGGGGAAAGCCACAAGGCCACAAGGGGGTGGCATGTTCCATGTAGAGTTTGAAGCCAAGAAATAACTTGTACGGGACCAGCAGGTGGAATTGGTAGCACTCCTAATTAGGAGAAAGTGCCCACAGCTTGATATTGCCATCAGATTGGTCCATGTTGTTAGATACATCAAGGGGCGGCTCATCAAGCGCCCCCTGTGTATTGTGAGATACATTGGCAGTAAAGTCTGGAAACTTGGTTGCAACACCTCTGTTGCACAACCCACCTATCATAGAACAGCCTCAGATGTTCCAATCCTTAACCAAGCCTGCCAACCCCAAGGTGTTCTATCTGTTAGCTTCTGCTTTGCTCCTGAGCTATCTGGGGGTGTACTTCTTATTGGGTTGTTCAACCCTCTTCTGGGTTGTTATTGCTTGGTTGGAGAAATAATCTACCTTGTAATGATATTGTTGCAACTGAATCAATGAGAGTTCAGTACTTAGAATTGGGGAAGACAACAGTCCAATAGGAAAAGACAGAATAATAAGAATAAGGTATTGTTTATTGTAGAATATTGTGATTAATATACTATATGGGGTAAGCCACAAGGCCACAAGGGGGTGGCATAGTGGGGAGTTCCATGTAGGGTTTGGGGCCAAGGAATAACTTGTGCGGGGATCAGCGGGTTGAATTGGCAACGCTCCTAATTGGGATGAAGTATCTGCCATTTGCTGCTGCCATCAGATTAACCCCATAACATTAGATACGTCAAGGGGCGGCTCATCAAGCGCCCCCTGTGTATTGTAAGATACATTAGCAGGCAAGACTGGAAACTTGGTTGCAACAATATCCCTTCCTGTGGGTTCCTTAGAAACTGGTCTAAATCATTCTGCTATCATTCTGTAAAGTTACACCTCCCCCTTAGGCCTCCACTTCAATTCCTGCCAAATGCTTGGGAATTTCTACCAAATTATGTTTGAATCTTCATCCAAAAAGTTACTGAAAAGGCCCAAGAAAAGTCATCAATTTAATATTTTGGAATTATTCTGAAGATGTCCCCACCTAACCCACCCAAGAGACACCTCTGGTTAAATATCATGTTCAAGAGAGGCTGGGAGCAGTGGTAATTGAATCCAAAGCATATTCCTGATTTTAGTTGGTTCAGTTTTCCATTTGACTATGTTCATTAAGAATTTGTCAAGATCTTCCTGCCTCAAAAAATATTTGTATCCGCTCATATCATTGGTTTGCAACATTCAATCTACCACCCTAATCCTATCACATCCCTTAAATGAATGCAAGGGTTATAAAAGACCTTGCTTCAATATTCTCTACTCTAATAAAGTTCAAAATTTGTTAGTCTAATATGGCCATTTGGTTTTTTCTGTTGCTTTTGGTGTTCAGTCAATTCCTTTCCCCTTTGGCTCTCAAGAATTATTGGCAACAACCTTTTGGTTGTTGCTAAAACCACAAATTTTGTGATTGAGAGCTTGGTTTTATTTCCTACTAACCTGACACCTAATTCTCACACATTCATAATTTTGGAAGTTTACTACCAAGTGAATGGGTACCTGACAGCTGCAATAAGGAAACAGGTTACAAGTTGTAGATTCAGGTGGAATTGCTGAGTCAATAATTTTGGTACATATTGAAAATTTAATATTGTTCAACTCCAAAGTTTTGAGTCTAAATAAATTCTTAAATATAGCTAAAACTTATCTGCTCAATTTTGACTTATTCCCAATGCATCCTGTAGTTGGATTGTTGCGCTATATTACCTAAAATCTGATTCTCAGCCAGATCATCACTGGAAGATGGGGCCCTGAAGTTGGAACTTTGTTGCTGGCACCACCCAATGTTAATTTCATGCCTGCCAATCTTTGAGTTGTACCCCCTGTCTTTGAAACCAAAAATTGTGTTGTATCTCAATGTCCCAATTTTTATTCTGGAGACTTGTTGATTTTATTGAAGCATTTTATCTGGGATTACTCTGACTAGCTTTAATATTCTTATTAAACCTCAGTGTCTCATTTGGAAATTTTGCTAAAAGATAACTAAAGCCACATTGGTGGTTAATCATTAATTCTAGTGGATTTGGGTGTTTATCTCACACTGCTTAGATATGCTTCATGCTATCTCACTATTTCCATCACAAATTCCCCCTCTATTTAATAAAGTATATCTTACTTTAAATTCAGAACCTAAACACAAAATGCAAAATTGCCAAATCCTTGGTCCAAATTTCAAATCACATTTGAAGGATGGCCTTTTTTAATTAAATTAGATTCTTTGTATTTTTATTTGAATATTTTAAAAAGTGGGAACTTATAGACAATTTTCAATTTTCAAGTCAAACTGCATATTTCAATGAACAAAATGAAGTAAACAGAATTAGATTTGAAGTGCTAAAATCCATCAGCCATTTTCATTAAGTTTACTATGTTTTTTGAAATTACAGGATTGTCAAATCCATAACCCAAATTTCAAATCACTTTTGAATGCCACTAGCAAACTCAGATATTAATTGCAGGAACTGGAATCCAAATTTAATATACAGTAAGCACACTAGGAAACACCAACCCAAATCAAGAAGCTCCACCATGACTAAAATCAAATTAAAAATTCAATTTGAATAGCCATGTTTAGACATAAAAAGTGATTAAACTTTAAAATTATTCAAACCCAGAAACAATACAATATTATACACTTCAAATTACAGATATAGAAATTCTGTTACTATTCAAGGCTAAATCAAGAGAAAACAACTACTCACAACTAAACCGAAAACCTAAATAAAACATAATTAATCTAAGATATATTTTTATCTTATTTTTATGGACCTACAATCACATTCCCAACCAGCTCCTGCACCAGCCTGTGGGGCAGCCTGTCCACAAGGGCGTCCCAGAGGGTCCAAGAATAGATCCAGAACTCAACTCAAGGGGAGTAATGCCAATACACAGGCCTCCCAAGGTGTCAGCGCCAGTCAACCACCTCCTGCATCTCAAGCCAGAGCTACCAGCATGAATCCCAGGAAGAAGCCACTCTCAAGGCCCGCCACCAAAGTCTCTCATACCAAGGTCATTGGGAACAATGAGGTTGCATATGTCACAGTAAGTTCCATAATGCCAGGGATTATTTGGCCGAGTAGGAAAGCTCAGAAAGCCAAAAAACCTTTAACAAAACTGACTTATTTAACAAATTTTAATCAAACAGCTGATTGAAAATGGGTTACAGCTGCTCCAGTTTGCTGGTCAAATCTAATCCCCCCGTAAGTTGACGTTGATAAATTGACGTAATTTAAGGGTCACCAGATATGAACTTGTTAATCAGCATGGTTGTCAGAAGTTGGTCACTCAAGGGTTCTTTGCAACCTGGACTAGATACTCACTTGACAATGTGGAAGGAATAGGAGCCCAGGATCCAGGCAGTATTGCTTAGTTAATTTTTGATGTATATTGAATATTTTTTACTGTTCAACTCTTAAGAGTTAGGTCTTTTCAAAATTTACTCAATAAAGATCACATATTCCCTGGTATAACTTTACTTTTGAAATGCATCCTGTAGTTGGATTGTTACGCTACATTCCCTACAATTTAATCCTTATCTGGATTATTACAGGAAGATGGGGGCCTGCTGTTGGTACTTTGTTGTTGTTGGCACCTCCCAATGTTAATCCAATGCCTGTCAATCTTGGTGCTGTTCCTACTCCTGTTGAAGCTGAAACTTATGTGCTATCTCAATGTCCTGAATTTTATGCTAAAGACACTCTGATTTTCTCACAGGCCATTTATCCAGGGCTTTTCTGGTTGGGGTTAATTATTTTACTTAATCCTAGTATCTCATATGGAAATTTCAAAAAACAGTATTTGAAGCTGTGTTGGCGGTTAATCATTAACTCTATGTGGATTTGGTGGGTGATTCCCCACCACATGGAGACAGTTACATACTATCCCGTGATTTACATCACAGCAAGTGCCTACTTAGGAAGGAGATGGGAGAGGAGAGTTCAATAGTGAGCTGCACTGACACACCTGGTTCAAGGAGCACAAGCTGCTAGGGTGCAGAGATACAGCTCTTGGGTCCCCAAGCTGACCCAGAAGCTCACCAAGGTTACCACAACAAAAACAGTTAGAAACAAGGAGGTAGAAATTACTTTGTATGTGTTTGACATTGTGTACTGCCAAGAGTCAGTCCTGTCAGCCATTCTGGGGAAGGTTAAGCCTGTACTTGACACTAGCTATGAGCCTTACGTCAGTGATGGCAATCAGGAATAGGACAAGGAGCCTGAGTTCTACAGAACTGATGAGGGACAGCTAGTGCTCAAAAAGGTTGCAGCCTTCTACAACAAGGTACCCATGCCTTACAAGCCAGTCCCTGAGCAGGATCCTAATTCAACTACTCCCACTAAGCCCACTCAGAAGTGCATCCCAGATATCAAACCCCTCATCCTGCTCAAGCTAATGCTGGAATCTGGTGATTACAAGGCGGCTGCAGCTCTTATTGGGGTGGATCACAAGTACGCCTCCAAGACCTTCAACAGATTCATCAATACTGGCTGAGTCCTTGCCGCGGAGAAATCCTTGCGCATTTCCACCATGCTCACTAAGGAGCACAAATGGGAAATCAACCAATGGATAACCCAAGATTGCCATCTTGAACTGGAAAAATACAGGCCATGATCAAAACTACTTCTTGGGTTTAGGCTTCAATTTCTTTTTACTACCATTTGGTAAAGGGGATGTCCTTTTCCTGGAAAAAGCTTGGGGTATCTCCCTACAATAGAAGCAGTCTTTCCAACATTGATGTCCAGAAAAATGCACAGATGCAACACTGCCCTCAAAGCCAAAGGGACATTCAAATTCTACTATATTGACAAATTGGCATTTGCCTTGTCAATGTGGAATGCATATGAGTATGTCTCAAAAGGCTCAAATGACAGGGTAGGTTGGCATGCTGCAGTACGCACCACAGCCTATTTAATAGTGGCTCTCCTTGGTACAAAGGGGGTTGAGCTCTATCAAATGATACTAGGCTCCCTCAACAGCCGACCTTCTTGTCATTTCTACATTTGGTCCAGGAGCAACTGAGGCACACAAGCCTTGGCTTTACCAATGTTATTGTGCTGGATAATGTTGGTCTCCACAAGGTGGCCAATATTCTCAAAGAATTCCCAATCATTAACACCAGCATTGCAGTGGGCCCCCAGCATTTGGCCACAGAAAATTTGTGCCTTCTCTTCCTCCCCGCTTATTCATCCTTCCTAAATCCCATTGAAGAAGTTTTTAGGTGGCTCAAGCAAGTTGTAAAGCATGGGTCCCCAACTGAGATGAGGACCTATTTGATTTGCTGCAGGCCAGGATTTGCATTCTCCTAGCTGAGACTATGGCCAAATTCTATGGCCACGCTGATTTTTTCATCCCTGTATGCCTTTCCAAACAGCCAATCAATTAAAGGCTTAGCCTGTACAACTTCTTTATATTATCTAATTTATTATTTAAGATTTATTAATTATCATTTTATATTTAGAAGTTTCCAAGCCCACAATCACATTCCGTGGGATCATCAATGAAGTTTTGTAATTTTTTATTTTATATTAAATTATTTTGTTATGACCTCTGCTGGCTATCCCAAACACTTGATACAGGATTACGTCTATATATTTACATTACTCTTGTCAAATAAATATAAAAATTAAATTAAAAATAAATATAAAGTGCTCAAGTTAGAAGTGAATTTTATTAATATATATTATTATGCTTTTATGAAAACTGTCTCCAGGATTTATTTTGCAAAACTTGTTTGCTAAAATAAGGATTGGAAAAATTTATCATAGTAAAAATAATATAAATTGTAATGAAATTTATTGGAAGAGAGGATTTATTAAGAGCGCCTGTAGTGAGTTCTTTGATATGTACCCACCTGGCAATGGAGGTGGCGCACAACCTCCACTGCCACACCGTAGACAGTGGATACACCCTGATTGAAATATTCTTGGCGGCTAGTAAAAGGAAGTATGATGAGGTGGGAGTTCAGGAGCAGCTTCTCTAGTGGGGCTGCAAACCCATACATTCCTGCCAGGACCAGGGTGTATTGGATTATGTAGTCAACTGAAACATACCTGGGGGGACCTTCTTCCAATCCAGGGAGAGACTGACCTTGTCAATCCCAAGAAGAACCCTGTCTAGGTCCTCCACGCTGTTGCCCTTTCCAAAGTAGAATAGATACCCAAGGTAAACAACAAGATGAAGCCTTTGTCTAGCAAAGGCTTCAGTAAACTCGCACATCTTATTGTATACTGTGATTATTTTCTTCTTGTGTTTGGTTTTAGCAAAGGTCAGCTCCATGGCTGCAGGGAGCCCTGTCTCATTGGCGCTCCAGGCCAACCTGAATTTGGCAAGGAGGATTTTTGTCTTCTTGACAGCTGTTGCATCTGCAGCAGCCAATTTTCCAACCACATGCCCAAAGTTCTCCAGCAGGTAAGAGAGTGTATTCTCCACCAGGAAGCAGAAGCAAGCAGCTGTGTGGGCCCGGTCCATCTCTGGTATATTCTTGAATGGGAGTGTCACCAGGACGTCCCAAACAAGCTCAATGGAGTTTACACAGTAAACTTCACTGAGGGATACTGGGTCCAGGCAGACCAGTTGGGCATCCTTTTATGCAGTAACTGCCCACTCAGATGCCCCCTTGGCATGTGTCAGCCTGGCTAGCGTGTCCCTTGTCATTGGGAAGGACCTGTGAATTCTGGCTTCAAGCTCCTGCAAGACAGGGGGCAGAAACAGATTCCTAGCCACATGGTTGGCATAGTTGGCATAAAACGTGGCGGGGACAAACAGGACCAGGACACAGCGTATTTCACTGTCTATGTTTTCTAAAAAAGGTAAGTATTTACAAATTTTTATTAATTTTATTTTTTTATGTTACCTCTGTGTGTTTCCTCCTTGCTGCAGCTTCAGCAGGCTTAGCCATTCTTGGCGCAAGCAATTGAGCTGGCAATTCTTTGTCCTTGGTTTGGGCTCACTTGGCTTGCTTGGCTGGTTTGAGGTGGGAATACATCTCAGGGGTAGGACACGCCATTTTGAAAACAGCATCTCAAAAAACGCCATCTTAAAATACGCCATCTCAAATTTCTGCTATCTCAATTTACTAGTAAAAACGCCATTTTGATTTACAGCATTTTGACTAAGAAAAAAACAGTTTTAAAATTTTAGATTTTTTGAACTCCAAAAACTACCCAAAAATTCCCAAAAATAAAAATTCAAAAAACGTTTCTAGGCTTAAAAAAGCCTCCAAATTCCAAATCTGCAATAAAAAATGGGGTCAAATAGTAGCAACATAGTTGCGTAAAGCCCAAAAGTTAAAATATACCCAAAAACAACCATTTTCATCTATTTTAACTATAAACTATACTTTAAAATAAGCATACAATTGTACCAAATACTAAATAAAACTAAAATAATAATAAAAGTAAAGAAAAGAAGAGAGAAGATAAAGAAGACTTTTATTGAGGAAGGATCATACATTGGTTGAAAGAGCAACTGAGATAGCTTGGAGATGCTCAAGCTTGCTATCCTTGGGATAGTAGGCAAGGACCACCTTGATAATCTCTGTATACTTTTTTACCGCTGTGGTTTGCTTGAGGGGATCATCCTTAGTCTTTATGCCTGTTTTAAAGAGGCGGGCAGAGATGGCTTGTTGAGTCTTGAGGTGCACCATGATTTTGTTGAACTTGGGCTTCTAAACCCGGACCCTTGTGGCAAATTGACTATGCCACCCTTCAAGAGAAGAGGTGGTCTTGATTAGGCCATCCTTTACCTGCTTAAAGCAGTTCCATGTGATTGAGTCACCGCCTTTTCTAATGCGGCATGCTTCCTGAAAAATACCAACCAATTGAGTTTCAAAATACTCAATAAAGGGCGCAAAGGCTGCCTGGTTTGTGCAATAATGTAGGGATGGCAGAGGAGGGCGTTGTAGAAGGCATTGGTTTCCTTCTTTCTTACTAGAGCAAGGGCTGCAAAGCAGTTGAACACGTCCTTTGCTTCCTTTGTGCCTTCAGTGTAGACCAGCTCATGAAGTGCATAGCACTTTTGGAGGTGGCGGCAGAGTGCCTGCCAAAAGTGAAAGTAGCATCTCTGAGGGGAGCTCTTGAAGTCTCTAATAAAAGCATTGGCCTGAGCCTGGTCAAAATCTACTACCAGGTATTCAAGGTATGGAAGGCTTTTGGGCTTTTTCTTGATTGAGGCGGCTTCCTCTGACTGGGCCTTTTTCTTGCGCCCTCTAGTCTCCTTTGGCTTCTCTTCAATAGTTGGCAGGATCTCATCCAATTTGGCCTTTAATATTGTTAGAGCCCGGACATAAGTTTCCTGCTTCTTATTTGGGAGGAAAAAGAAGACCAGGGGAAGAACTAGATTGTCAACCTGTCCATGGATATTCCAAAGCTGGCTAAAGAGCTTTGGGCAGGTTGAGAATGTTCCATCTGCAAGCCAGGTCTTGCATTTTAAAAGGTTGCAAAGATCCTGGGAGGTAGAAAAGCAGATGATCTGCTCTGGGGCATGTTGCCCATCATTGTGAAGGAGGAATCTCTCTTCATGCTGTGAAAGCTTTTGCTCTTCAGTTAAAATCAACTGGTCAATTGATGTAGCACTGACGCCTTCAGTGCTCAGAGCATATCTCTGGTCAGTGAGATATCTCTGTAGTTTTGAGGTGCCACCAACAGTTGCCAGTTGGGTATCATTTAAATAAATTAGCACATTGTTTACAACCTCAGTTGTAGTTTGGTCTTTGGTGGTTGGTATGACCTGGCAAAGAAACCAGCGGATTAGTTGATACAGAGGATCCAAAGACTTGGCACAGTCATGCCCAATAGTCAGGGCTTTAAACTGAGTGAACCCATAGGTGATAAGTCTAGCTGGACAGCCAACGTTATCACATTCAAAGTGATGCTGACAGATGGGCTTCTTGTTGTTGTTGCAGCTGAAGCTGTAGCCCTTGTGGAAAAAGCCAGCACCCCCTTTCTTTGTCATAATTGGATAGCTGACAGGGTATGTGGCAGGCACAGCAAATGTGCCATTTCTGTTGCATACATTGTGGATTGTGTTAAGATCCCAGAGCTCAATTGGTTTATCTGCAGGAGCACCAGGCTCAGGCTCCTGCTCTTCTTTATCCTCAGGCTCTGAAGTGGGGTCAGAATGGCAATTGAAGTTGAACAACTTCTCTTGAGGGTCTGATAGGGAGTAAACAAAAGGAGAATGGGGAGGGCTTGGGCTTGTTTCCTCAGGCTCTGGTGAGGGCGTAGGTGTCTTGGGAGGAGCTTTACCCTTAGCAGGCTGCTTTTTAGGGGTAGTTTTGGCCTCCTTGGCCTTGGGAGGAGTGGCCTTGCCTTTGGAGGCCTTGGAGGTTGTCAAGATTTCTGGTTCTTGAAGAAAAAGAATTATTGTTTTTATTAGGTGAGTTAATCATGTTGGTATGGGTTATCTGTATGAAGACAGATGTGCTTCTATTGGTGTAGGTATGTATGACAACAGGCT
>QTSX02006009.1:0-61212 GCA_014839935.2 Entomophthora muscae | reverse complement strand
AAGCCCAAGGACTTTTACTGGGGCCAGTAAGCCAGACCCTAATAGCTTCTGAAGCTCCTTGTTGGCTACAGCATGATTAACTTGACTAAGCCATATAGGTCTGGAACAAATGGGTGGAATGCCTTGGGTGTCAATGTGGTGGGCAACATCTACAGCCTTGCCCAGGTCATAGTCATCCTTGGCAAACACATCCTTATACTGAGCAAAGTAATCCATGGCTTGATCCTTTTGCACTTCATAGAGGCCAGACAGATAGTCACAACTTATGACCAATAGTACTAGTGGTTGTTTGCAAGGTAAACCCAACCCAGAGAAGTCTGCAAAGGGGGCAGTCTCCTGCAAGTTTTCATGCTCTTCTAGCCATATGTAAGCCAGAATCTGATGTTTAGAAACAACCATTGCTTGTTGACTCATATTTGCCAAGAGTATGGGCACTTCCTTCTTGCTTGGCATGATGATTCCTGGTGCAACCCATGATTCTAGTCTGGAGGCATTAGGGATACAAAGATTTCTCCATTAGTGCCAGCTGGTAGAGCCAGTGATAAGCTTGTATTGTGAATCACCTGAGAGCCAGGTGGAATAGTCACATTACAGTAGGCATAGACTGGGATTCCCTTGGCTTCCCCAACCAAGAGAGGTATCATCTTAGCCTTCTTACTCCGCACTGTATAGGCAACTGGCAGTTCTTCATCTGTGTATTCCAGGTTGATGTAGTGCAGACAGCGTAAGGGCAGTTCAGAAGGGCAGTTGCCATGGTAGAACATGGGGATGAAGTGGCCTAAGATACAAAGCATATGGTCTCCATGGTTGGTCACAGTGACATACTGGACCATGAAGCTAGTCCCAACAAGAATGTCATAAATGTTGTTTTCCAGAACTAGCAGGGGCAGTGACCATTAGTTTCACAAAGAAAAGAGGGAGGGGAGAGTAGGATCCCTTTTCTCTAGTGGTCTGAGGCCCAACTGTGCCAAATTCCTCATGATAAGCCAAGTCAGGGGCTAACTTTAGCTTTTGATCAGGCGGGAAGAGATATTGTTCCCTGGAGCACCAGTATCCAGTATGGCTTGGGTATGGGGTTTTTCACTGCCAGGTTGATATAGGTACAATCTTGGTGGTCCTCTCTGATCTCCACAATATTGGAGATCTGGTGTACGCTCAGTCCTTTGAACTTCTCCAGGAAGGTAGCCATGGCAACCCCTACAGCTGGGCTTGCTTCCTTGAGGGATTCTATAGGTGCCAAGACGTTTACTGTACACAGCAGATTGGCCAGTTGTTCAGCGCTGTCTTCCTCACAGGTGTCTTCCATACCTGGTTGGGCCAGTTTTTCAGCATAAGGTAGGGATAATGTTCTCTGAGCTATTTGTGGGATAACCACCTCAGGACAAAGTGTAGTCCAATGAGTTCAAGTGTTAACAGTGAGGACTTGATGTAGGAGGTCCTCTTGAACTCCTTCATATTCAGCATCCTTGTGAATAGGTTGGAAGTTAAAGTCAATCAGAGAGGGTTCATCCTTAGAGTTTAACTCAGAGGATGATAAAGCATCAGGCCTCTGGGCAGGTTTGTTGGGGAGCAGCAGTATGGGGGAGATGAGGGTGTCAAAATTATAAAAGCAGCCAAGAATTTCTCCTTGCCCTGGCTGCTTAGTAGTTTTTTGACTGATCCTCATTGTCATCCTCAATATCAGCAACCTTGGTGTAGTCCTCCTTGGCGTCTTCCATACCTACATATGGACTTTTTGGACTTGGTTCTTACATTCCTGAGAGCATTGACCAGCCATGCCACATTTGAAGCAAGTACAGGGAGCGTTGTTGACCAGAGCATCCCCAACCTTGTCAGAAGGCTTGGGCATCTCCATAGCCACTCTGGGCTTATACTCAGCTTTTTGGCGGGGAAAGATTTCAGGGAGAGGGTTTATGAACTCCTCCTTGTAGATGCACTGGAGGAAAATCAGTTCTGGAATGGTGCAAGCGTTGTAGATACCTGACTTGAGGGCCAGAGATTGTTCCCAGTTGACATGTACTGCATTGAGGAGTGCTGACTGCATGTCAATAAACTGCACAGCGCTCATTTATGACAGGAGTTGAGTTTCAAGGTAGAACCTAGAAGTGAAGTCTTCTAGGGTTTCTCCCACCTTTAGCTTGGTGTCAGCAAAGTCCATCTTGCAACCAAGAAGGGCTTCTTGGCTATCAAATTTTTCTGTCAGGGCTCTGGAAACGTTGGCAAAAGTCCAGAAATTATCAGGGAGGCGTGGCAAGATGATATTTTGAGTCTCAGCATCCAGGAAGTTAATGATTGTGGAGTTCCTCATGGCATTATCAGTGCCATACATAGAGTTCTGGTATAGGCATAAGAACATAACTACATTACTCTTGCGGTCAAATTTGGGTGGGTTGAATGGCTTGAAGTTGTTTGAGCCTTGTTGAAGGGGGGCAAGTGTGATCCTTACTGGGGAGTGGTTGAGACCAGAACAGCTGAGGGTAGAGGCAGCAAACCTTGCCTCAGAGGCATGTTGGCAATTTTCCTCTTGCTGCACTTCACATTCACCTTCTCTGTCATGGACAGCCCCAGAAGCTTCAGGAGTGGCCAAGCCATCATCCTTGGATTCCAACACTGGCTCCAATACTTGTACAGCGTTGGGGCCAACCAATTGTAACCATCATTGCTTTTGTAGCTATGATAGAGCACAGGGCTAGAGGACCTTCTTGGGCTGTGATCTATTCTGGCGTTGAGTAGCATATCCTGTAAGATGGCGTCTATATTCTTGCTGTCCATCCTATCTAATTGGTTCTGGAAGGTGTCTAGGAGAAGTTGCTGCTTGTCCAGCTCATCTTGGTAGACCTTGTTCTCTTGACAGGTGATATCCAAGTTGTCTTCAAGGGAGGTAATGAGCTTCTCATGTGTGGCAAGCTTGGCTTGGAGCAAGGCTATCACCTCCTTGTCCTTCCTGGCTTGGTTCTGGCTATCAGCTCTATCACAGGATTTTCAAAGCTTGAGGTAATCCTGAAGCTATGACACAGTGTGGTAGCCATCAAACAGAAAGGTAAGGTCAGCGCTTTGTTGGACCGGTTCTGCCTGCATCTTCTTTTAGTGATCAAAGAGCTCAAGGACTTCACAGCCAAGAAGGTGACTGGAAGAGGAGTTGTCCATGGAGGTAGGTGGGGAGTTGAATGAGGGGATGGTGGCAAGGCAACAGCCCATGACTTCCACCTCATGAGCCAGGCTTTGAACTATGGGGCCAGTTTCAAGCACATGGCTTGTCACCACACTAATCTAATTGGCATCTACATCCTGATGGTTGAGGGTTTGGACCGCATGAACTGGAACCAGCTTGGCTATTTCTCTCTTGATGATGTCAACCCAGTGAAGCATGGTATTCTGGGTGTTAGTAACTTCAGCAAGGTACTGATTAACGGTGGTAAAAGTGTTGCCAAGCTCAGAGTAGAGGACCTGGAGAAACAATTGTTGGTTGGACACCAGTATCCCCTGTTAATGCACCAGGCTTTGGATAAAACCCAAATGCATTCTGTTATGCCATACAGCAGGATGAGTAAATTGTTCTAAGTAATCCTTGATATGCTTGACAGTGTGGAGATCTTGGAAAAAATTGGTCAGGATTGGCTTGGGAGAGGCTCTGGAAGCAAACTAAGGAGTTTTCAGCAGAAGGTTGCTGAAGAGCAAGATTCTCAGAGCAAGCACCATTTTCAGTAGCACCAGAGTCCATGGCGTGGATGGCATTACAGATGGCGTCCTCAGAGGGGGAAGAATTAGTGTCTATTTCCCAGGGTGCAGGGGCTTGTAGAAGCGGTGATTGACCAAAAACAATGGCTTGGGGACGTTGATGTTCAGGCATGAAGTGACTGAGGGTGGGCAGGCCATAGGAAGTGCCTGCTCTTTCCCCAGCATTGGCATTAGCAGCAGTGAAAGCTGATGCCTGGCAATAGGGATAATCAGTGACAGAAGCCCCAGCTAGGGGCATTCCTCCTGCCTCATACACAGAACCGCATGGGTGGGGCTGGTGGTGTGGTAAGACATGAGCATCAATGTCGTATTTTTAGAAGTATAGGGTGCTATTTTCTACAAATAGTTAGTCTACTACTGCTTTATCTTAATAATATACCTGTTGTGGTATAGTGAAAGCCTGGGTAAGGACAGAAGAATATAAGAAGATAATAAGACAAAACTGGTATTTATTTAGATAGTGATGCAGTTATATAGTAGAAGGCGGGGAATTTCCACCAGGGGAAAGGAGGCACAGCCAGAAGGACTTTCCAAAAGGAGGTGATTGGAAAGGCACAGAAGAAAGAGCCACACAAGAAAACAACAGGTTTCATGTGCCTTGCCCAATGGAGGCAAGTGGAAATTATTTCCTTGTCCAATTAGTAATTTCAGAAGTGAAGCCTGTACTAAATATGCAGCTCAAATATGTTTTAAACACCTGTTTTCTAGGCGTTTTAAATATAATTAACCTTTATAAAACTGTGCTGAATTTAGGGCAATCACACAATTGCACAATTATTTTGTTGCTTAAACCCTAAGTGGATAGTACTTTGTCAAATGCATTCAGGATCTGTAACAGCCTGTCCTGCTTTATATAGGCAGAATCAATTGTGGTGCAATATTTTAATATCTGTTTGATTTCATGTTTTTAATCATGTAGGTATCTTTGGCTTATCTTAAGGACCATTCCTTTTTCTCTTAAGCCATTTTGTATAATAAGCTGTTTTTTCTACAAACTTAATCACCAACTTGAAAAATCTCAACCTGGAGTGAGATATCTTCTCTTTTGACTTTTTTATACTTGATCTTCTAAGGCTTTTTAACATCTGTTTTATTCCTTTTAGCAACTTTATTTGAAAGTGGTATGTATAATCTTAAGTTATTGCTAAAAGTGGTTGATTTGTGTCCTTAGGCTAGTTTATGTGAGCACTTATATGTGGTTTGATTCACTTGAGTGCAGCAAACCATGAGTGTGATTGAGAGCATGTCTTTACAGAGAAGCAGGTTCTCAGAAGATAGTTTGCTTAGGTATAAATATGAGTCTATTCATTTTTATCTTATTTAATTTTCTTGTGGGTATTAGGACTTATGTTTGTGTATTGGAAAAATTCTTTTTGAGATAACCCTTGATATTGTATGGGGTAAGTTTTCCCCTCCATCTATTATGAGAAGTTAGGTTCAGATAACTTAATAATTTTTCTTGTTAATAGATAATATTATAAATTATATTTATGTTTTTGTTGACTTTTTCTTAATGCCATCTGGGGCATATTTAATTGATATAATGATATACTTATTACCATTTTTACCTCCTGGTATGGCCCCTGATTCATTATGCATATATATTGAATAATAGGTTAATAGATACAGATATCACTAAATTTGGGAGGTGCTTTAGAGCAGGCATATTTTAACATGATTCTCAATAATTGAGGACCTCCTTAACTTCATATGCCATGTTTGATCACCAATAGCAAGTTTAAGTTAAAATGATGCATTTGGGATGCTTTAATATTGATGATGTAGGTCAAGAACATGATTTGTTCTGTATATATTTTTTCAATTTTAATTTTTGAAATACAAAAAATATATATAACAACTGAGCCAAATTGTAATTCTTGAATAACTCAAAAACTATCTTATACAATTGAGACTAAAAAGTACCCAGCTATTTAGAAAAGATAGAAAATATTTACATGCAAATTTTAGGAATTTTTCTTACATTTTTTTAGACAAGTGATATCTTGTGTGAAATAATACTTTTAAAAGGCCAAATCCAATCATTGATAGTGGGGGGTTAATATAGCATCTAGTGGAATTATAGGAAATTTCCCCTTATTTTCCCCTATACATTTGTACATACCAAAATAGTTAGATGATGTGAAACCCAGTGAAAGTTGAAACAATATAAATTGAGATTGTGTAATTTACCTATTTACATGTATAAACCAAAAAATATTTATTGTGAAGATCACTTTTAATTTATCCCTATATAGAGAAGGTTAAAATGTTTATACTGATGGTGTTTTTTAATGCCAGTGCTAATCAATAGTAGAACTACCTTAGTGACATTGTTTTGGGTTGATATTATTATAAGTGTATTGGATTAATACTATAGAAAAATCTTCTAACAGTATAAAAAAGGCTTTGATTTAGTGCTAATATGCTCTCGTTTGAGTATGTGATAAATGGCATAAATTCAAGATGGTGTAAACATACTCCACACTAAGTGTTTTCATATACAAATAAAGTTAGGGGAACAAGATTTAATTAATTCGACTCAAAATGAAAAATTTAGATGCTGTATTTTTGAGATGCTGTTTTACAAATTTATATATGAATTTTAACATTCTGATAATTCATTTTTTAGCAGAACAATATTGCTAATGCAAAAATGACATCTCAAACCTAACTTGAGATGGTGTAGCCTGCCAATATATCCCTCTAACTTTTTTTATTCTCCATATTTACTTCGCCAACATTTTTAAACCTGTCTTGCTTTATCTCAAATGCGTAAACTATTTTGGAAAGTAATAATTACTTATCTTCAGAGCTATTTTGCACTATTTTCAATAAAATTTTATTTACCTTTTCAAACCTATAATTTTTGGTTTGTTTAATTTATCGCCCAACCATATCTTTATTATTTTTTAGTATATTGGGCTACACAAGTTGGCCCGGTTTATCACCTTTGGTTTTTAAGTGTACTGATAACTTTTGTTCTTTGTGTCATCTAGGTATCATAAAACATGATATATGGAAGCAAGTTTCATTCTTCTATGATCTATTCAGATTGACTATTTTGTTTCGTTCATGATTTATGGTACCATTTTGATTTGTTGTCCATGGATTCTCCTACAAGCATCCATCATTTTTTTACAGCCAATTAAAAATAGGTTACATCATTTAGAATTTATTGTAAGTGCTTCAACACAAGGAGCCACAAGTCTGCATACTTGAATGAGGGGACAAAAGTATACCTCTGACGTGATTGTAGAAGGTTAACTTTCCGAAATTACACCCCACATTTAATGGATCACTATTTGTTGAGTCTGGAGTCAATTTAAACACCTGAAACAAATGCTTGGATTTCGACTCAGCCTATGCTTTACCCCCATAAACCAATTAACTACAATAGAACTTTGTTTCAGGAGATATCCTATGTTGAATATATAAACCACCACTTCCAACTTGAAAAATCATCAATCAAATATATCCATTAATTCCAAAAATGACATCATTCATCAAAGTTGCTGCTCTCGTCGCCATCTCTTCTGTTCTTGCTTCTCCTATCCTTAGTCTCGGTATCGGCTCCAGAAGTGCCAGCACCTATAGCCAAGGCAATCACGAAGCTGATTCCTTTGCCAAAGGAAGTAACTATAACGCCAACTACAACGGAGGCTACGGAAGACCTTCAGGAAGCATCTACTCTGGTGACTACAGCCAAGGAAATCACGAAGCTGACTCCCACGCCAGTGGCAGCAACTACGGGGCCAACTATAACAACGGGGGTAGATATCCTGGCTACGGTGGTAGCGCAGGAAGTGTTTATGACAACTCTTATGCCCAAGGAAGTCACGAGGCTGATTCTTACGCCAATGGAAACAACTATAACGCCAACTACAACAACGGTGGGTATGGTGGTGCATCTGGCAGTGTTCAGTCTAACACTTACAGTAAGGGTAGCCATGAGGCAGATTCATATGCAAATGGTTCCAACTCTGGTGCTACCTATCATAACTAGGTTTTGAAATCAGCAAAGTAATTAAATATAACTTTAGTTTCTTTAAAAACTTTATCTTTTTTACTGTGCTCACATTTCAAGTAAGCTTCAGATCTTCATCATTTTAATAAGTTTAAATAATAAGTTTTTATTGCTTAAGGAGATTAAAATGTGAGCTTTTGAACTATTAGCTTTGATTGGGTTTACATTTATTTTGATATGATTAATAGATAAAGAAAACACCAAATTGTACATTTTAACTTGAATAGTGGCTTTAATAAAGTTTTAAAGCTTATGTAAACAATTACAGTACTTTTCAAAGCTGTGGCGGCAAGCAAAATTGAGTCATATGTAAGTGAAATGAATTCGACTGAAAATGTAATCAACTCAGCTCAGAATGAAAGAGAAGGAAAACCAAATCTATTGTTAATCAATATAATTTCATTGACTTCTGATTTAACTTTGAGCTGGGTTGATCTCGTTTTTAGTTGAGTTCATTTCACTTACATATGACTCAATTTTGCTTGTCGAAAGAGCTTTGAAAATACTGTACAGAGTATACTTAGATCCCTATTAGAGCTCCGATTTCAAAAGGATGTGTATCCAGAATAATTTAAAAGTAATATTGGAGATTTTTTAAATTATAATTTCCTTTCTATCAGGAAATCTGATTTATAAATAAGTTTAATAATTTAAACATTTGAATATTTGCCAATCCAATTACTTTCACCCAGAAAGAAGATCAGATGATTTTTCTATAACCTTAATCCCAAGCTGTCTCAGAAGGTAGTCTGTTATAACTGCATGAAAGTGTCAAGGAGTTGGATGTACTGATATTCTGGGTGTTCCCAACACAGTTAATATCCAGTCATCAACCGGTTTGGTGCCAATCCAATATACAGTTCAACATACTGGAAATGGAAACAAACCAATATCACATGACTTGTCCAGGTATCCAGAAACTTGAAACCATTCTGCACATGACTGCCCTTATCTTTGATCTGACTTAAATCCCCACCACAGCGCAAGCTATATAAGTCTAAAGTATTATCCTATAAAATATACTTCTCTTATTCTTAATTTTATTTTCAAAGCTTTCCCAAAAATTGCTCATTGTCAAAAGTCTAAAAAAATGAGGTTATAAAGTCCAAGTGAAGAGGAACAAGAGTGCTAACCAGAGGCACTGGTAAGGGTAGGTAACACATTCCAGATGAATTACAGTTGCAAGGAAACAAAAAATTGATATTAAAAATATGAAAGCTAAAAAAAGAGCCAAATAAAGTAGTTTGAGTTCACCAGATAGGTGTTAAATTAACTTGGGAGTATCTTGGCACAGCTGCATGACCTAATAAACTACAGCCTCCACAGCTAGGTTTACTAAAGGGGCCCAAAGCCCTAAATACTGGCTCATACCTAGAATAGGCTTTGGGCAAAGTCTTTATGTTTAGGGAATTACACTATCAGGAATCAATTTTCCTGTGTGAGGGGAGATATAATGAATAAGCTTCAAGCTGAAGGCTAGTTCAAGCTGATTTTCTAGAGTGAAATATTTTTATTTATCTGCTAAATTTCAATCAGTTCATTTTATAATGTCATTATTTGAAAAATTGCTGTGCAACAGGTAGACACTTTCTATTAATTATATTGAGTTAAGGCGGCCAAAATTTTAGAAAATAATGGAGTAGGTTAGAAGAATCTTCCTTTTTAAAAGTTGCACCTATTAAACCCCATTTAAAATTGATGACCTGACTGATATTATCAATAAATTTTAAGAGATTAGAAGAATGCTTATGACAGCCTTTATTATACTTTTGTTGATCAATTTCTGGGATAAATATCACTACCATGACAGCCTGCTTCTGTTGCTTTAGCTATGAATACTTTTAAATATATATAAGTCATTATGATTTCATTGAATTTTATTTATAAATTTTATATAAATTTTGCTACATGAGAGCTTTGAGAAGACTCCTAACAGGGCTTTTATCTACCAAAACAGGCATTTCAATTAAGTCAATTCTTAGATATCAAAGTTCAGGACTTATTGATAAAGATTATCATACAATATCTTACAGCAACTAATTGTTTAATATATATTTATACCAAGCTATCATCTGGATCATTTCTCATATTACTGCAACACTTTTTATCCCTTAAAGTTTAATCCTTGACTATATAATATTCTTATTTACTGTAAATTCAGAACCTAAACATAAAAATTTGGGATTGTCAAATCATTGGTCTAATTTTGAATCACATTTACAGGATGGCCATTTTTAATTAAATTGATTTTTTTATATTTTTATTTGAATATTTGAAAATGCGGGAACTCATAGACACTTTGCAAGTTCCAAGTTGAGCTGCATATTTCAAATGGACGGAATGAATTAACTGGAATCAGATTTGAAGCATTCAAATCCATCAACCATTTTCATTAAGTTTACTATGTTTTTTGGGATTATGGGATTGTCAAATCCAAGAACCAAATTTCAAGTCATAAATTGAATGTCACTAGTAAACTCAAATAATAATTGTGGGATTTGGAATCTGAATTGAATGTACAGTAAGAAACTAGGACAAATAAGTCCAAATCAAGAAGCTCCACTCTGGATAAAATCAAATGAAAAATTTAATCTTGATAGCCATGTTTAGACATGAAAATTAAGTGAGATGTAAATTGTCTAAACATGGAAATTATACAACATTCTGCACTCTAAATCACTAATATAACAACCACAATCCCATATAATGATATATAAGTCAACCTCCTGACAACACAGAATTTTTTAAAGTTTTTTTTGGCTCCTGGCGTAGCCAGGGTCCAAACAAACTTTCTTTTAAGTAAGGAAGAAGAGTTGGGAAAGATAAACATCAGTTTACTACATTATGTGTTTATGTATTGCTATTAAGGATGCTTGATTACAGTAGATTTTAAAAATGCTAATAATAAAGTAGAATTATATTACAATCTATTTTTATCAAATTTCTTTCTTCTTTTTATGGTGATTTTTTATTTGTTGTTAATAATGTTCTTGCATTAGATTGGATAGTTTCACCTTCAGTTTCCTTGGCAATAGGAAATCAAGTTGCCTCCCTGAGGCCAGCTGTGGTTGCAGAGGCAACTTGATTTCCTATTGCCAAGGCAACTGGAGGTGAAACTATCCAATTAAATGTAAGAAAAATATCAACAACAAATAAAAATCACCACAAAAAGGAGAAAGAAATTTGATAAAAATAGATTGTAATATAATTCTACTTTATTATTAGCATTTTTTAAAATCTACTGTAATCAAGCATCTAAATTTTAGCCACCCTAAAATGGAATAGGGTGATTTTTGAGAATGCCCATGATTCCTAAAAGAATTAGCACAAATCCACTCTAGATCCTTTAGAATCCTTTTTGAGACACCCATAAATTATATTTATTTTGAATTCACCTCATTTTTGATTTGAAATTTGGTTCTTGGATTTGACAATCCCGCAATTTTGGATTAATTAACTTTTACATGTTGTCTATGAGATGTTAGACATACAGAAAATCTTAAACCATATGTTAGAATCCTGCATATCTAATTCATGTATCCCACATATGTTTGCTATGTTTTGTCTTTTTTAGTTGAGTTATCTGCTCAAAAAATTTGAAATTTGCCAATTTGAATAAATCAAAAAAAATTGAATTAAATATTTTATTTTATTAAATATTTTATTCTTCACTCAGCTGTGTTGCACACAAAAGTTATTTGAAATTAAGACCAAGGATTTGATTATCCTGCATTTTTATGTTTAGGTTCTGGATTTAGAGTATTAAAAATTTACTATTCAATCTTCTTATTTTCCCTACTCTAAATCTACAAATAATATCACAGTGTTGTAACTGTGCTGTTTTAGCAGAGTTACAAGGGGGAAAATATTTAGAAACTAGATAATAATCTTTATTGAGAGATAGTGATTATATAGTCATTGTGAATCAAGGATAACAGGAACATAATTGTGTTGATCACACGGTTGGATGGTGAAGGGGGTGGCTTGATCCTGGTAATGATTCAAGCGCCAAAATGAGGTATCCACCATAAGGGATCATCATTTGTTCATGTTGTTGGATTTGGAAATTTGATTTGACTTCCTAGTTTGGCTTTGAGTGGCTGGGTAATCGGATTGTGGGTCACAAACCTGCTTGATTGAAACCTTGCTGGCGGGTTGAGCCTGCTGTTTTGACACCCCTCCCCCCCCAACTTAAGGTTGACCTTCTCTAGGGGTAGGTTGTCAGGAGCCTGGGCGCTATACTAGACTAACTGTTGTTCTGTGGCGGGCAGGGCAGTTTTGCACTGTTTTTCTCTTGCTTTGCAGGGTCTCAGGTGATCATGGTGTAAGGTTTTGTCTTGTTTGCGCTTCCCAATTCCTTGCACAAGGTAAGTGTTATTTTTGTTTACCTTTAGAACAATTGCTGGACCTACTTTCCCAGGTTGTAGTTTGCTCTTATCAATGTTCATGACCCAAAATTTGTCCCCAACTTTATGTCTATATTGGATGGGGATAAAGGTTTTTGAAGACCTTCATTTTCTTTTTCTGTTTGCTTGCTGTTGGCCTCTATAACTTGAGGGTCTGAACGCAGGGGGACTTTACTTGGAATTTCCAGTTTAGGTCCTGTTAATTCTTGAATGATATTTGGCTGTGTGCCCTATACTAACTCAAAAGGGCTTTTTCCAGTTGATCTGTTCACCCAGGTTTGGCACACAAGTAGTGCAGTTGATAGCTGCTTATACCAGTCTTCAGGTCTTCTGGTGGTGAGTTTGGCTAAGGCTTGCACAAGGCTGACATTAAGCCGCTCTACACGTCCATTGGTCTGTGGGTGGTATGGTGTTGTCACAGTATGTTTGACCCCATTTTTAGCGAGGTATACATTGGTGTTTTTGGAGGTCAATTCTTTCCCTTCATTAGTTATCAGGTGTTCTGGCTTTCTGAACTTGCTGATTATCTCTTTTCCAATAAATTGTTGTACGTTATTGCCAGTGTGTGCCCTTACTGCCTGGGCTACTGGCCATCTTGTAGCAAAGTTGATGGCAGTGATGATGTATTTCTTATTGTTGTGTTTCCCTGGCGTGGGGCCAACAACGTTGAGGGCCCACACCTTGAAGGGTTGTTGTGTGTGGATGGGTAGTACTGACTTTGGAGGGGCTTTGATCTTGGAAAATTTCTTGCATACCTCACATTGGTCTAGGACTTCCTGAACGTCACAATACAGGGTTGGCCACCAGGCCTTGTGTTTAAGGAATTTGTATAGGTTTTGACTCTTGGTGTGTCTGAGGTCTCTGTGATATTGTAGGATGGTGTCTACTTGCTGGTGCGTGGGGATATAAGGGATGGTAGTACCATCAGAAATTTTTCTGTGCAAGGTCCCGTACACGTCAGCAAATAGGTGTTTGTTTTTGATGACTGTTTCCTTTATTATGTTGGTTGTACTAGGAGGGAAGCCCTTGTCTTTTGTTTGTGGAACCAAGACTGGCCAGTCTGGGTTGAGCCCATTTTCCCCTCTTGTGGCACAGACATATAGGCGTGAAAGGGTGTCTGCCATGGCAAGCTCAGGACCAGATTTGTACTGTATGAGCATATTGAATCTCTCCAAGAGCTCCATCCAGCGGGCTTGGTAGCAAGATAGATTTGCTTGGGTTTTGAAGTATATGAGTGACTTGTGGTCAGTCATTGCCATGAATTCTTCCTGTTGTTCTAGATAACAACGCCATTTGACTAGACAGTGTACAATGGCCAGCAGTTTCTTGTTGTGGATAGGATATCAACACTTACCATCTGTCAACTTTTGTGATTCATAAGCTACGGGCAGGAAGTCACCATCATTATTTTTGATTCATAGTACTCCTCCAATGGATTCATCTGAGGCATTGGTTTCTATTTGGTATTTCCCGTCATGTTTGGGGTATTGTAGGATAGGAGCTGTTGTGAGCTTCTCCTTGAGGCATCTAAAACAGAGGTCACATTGGGGGGTCCACACAAATTTGGATTTGGCGCCTGTTATGGCGGATAAGGGGGCAGTCAAAACACCACAGTCAGGTATGAAGTGACGTACATAGGCCACCGTACCCAAGAAGGTGATGAGTTCTGACTTATTCTTGGGTGGCAACATCTTGAAGATGGCCTGTATCTTTTGACTGTTGGGTTTGATGCCATCTTTTGAGACTATGTTTCCCAGGAAGGGTAATTGCTTGCAAAAGAACTGGCACTTGGAGGGTTTGGCCAACAGTTTGTGTTGTTCCAGGGTAGCAAAGACTGCCTCTAGGTCTTTGTGGTGCTGTTCCACTGAGAGGCTGTAGACAATGATGTTGTCCAGGTAGACTAGGGCATGCTTGCCTATGTGCAGAGCAAACACTTTGTTCATGAAGGTCACAAAGGTGGAAGGGGCGTTTTTCATGCCAAAGTTGAGCACCACACACTTGTAGGAGCCATATTTAGTGTAGAAGGCTGTTTTGGGGATGTCTTCCTCCTTAATACAAATCTGGTTATAGCCTGCAGTCAGATCAATCTTGGAGAAGACTGTGGCTCCTCCCAAGGCGTCAAAGAGATTTTCAATCAGTGGTAGTGGATAACAATTATTGATGGTAACTTTGTTTAGGGCTCAGTAGTCTGTGATCAGATGCAAGGTACTGTCTTTCTTGGTTACAAAGAATATGGCAGCCCCAAAAGGAGACTGTGAGGGGTGGATAAGTCCTTTCTCCAACGCTTCCTTGAGGTAGGCGTGTAGGGTGTTGTCTTTATTTGGGATCAACCTGTAGATAGGACATGCTTTGGGTACAGCTCCTTTGAGTTGGATGGAGTGTTGAATGTGTTTCTCTGGGGGAAACCTGGGTAGAGCTTCCTTGAAGATTTCTGGATGGCAGGCCACAATTTTTCAATCCTGAGGTGTGGAGGTATCCTGGTGGTCCTTGAAGTGTTTTATCTTGTACTGGCAGGAGTCCCAGTCAATTGCCTTCAGGCTTTCCTTTTTGTCCAGGGTCTCTGTGATGCGCATAAAGACATGGTTTTGTAGGAGTTGGTCCACTGAGTCAGGGTAGATCTGATGGTTGACACCTTCACGCTTGATGGTCAGTACTGAGGTTGCCCAGTCTATGTGATGATTGTTCTTTTGTAACCAATTCAGCCCCAGTACAATGGCAAACTTTGGGAGGTTGATGACAGGGCCTTGGATGGTGGAGTGTAGGTTATTGAGCATGACAGAGAAGGGGATGGTTTCCCTTGTCACGGCAATGTGATGTTCATCAGCCAGGACCATGTTTTTAATCTGCAAAGGATTAGTGGCTAGCTTGAACTTATATACAAAGCTGCTGTTGACTAGAGTTTAATCCGCACCTGAGTCCAGGAGTGCCAAGCCTGTGTAACTGCAAAAACAGAAAGGATAGGATATCAATTTATTGGGATGTCTGGCAATAGTGTACAGTACCAGGTCCTGCAAGGGTACTTGGATCATTGGACATTGGTCCACATCCTTGGGTTGGTACGCATCATTGGGCAAGTCAGGAGTTGTGTGGGAAGAGCTTGGCTTGCTTAATGCTCTCCCTGGGCTTTTCCCTCATCTTGATTGCCTTGCGTAGCAGTGATACAGAAATGAGTACAATTTGACTGGCCATTGTTTCCATGCCCATGTCCATTTGAGCTTGTGGGTTTATGGTTGGTGTTATTCCTGTTGCTTCCAGGGGTTGGTTGAGTGAAGCGCCTGCCTGTGTGAGAATTCTTGGGTCTCTCTTGTTTTCCAGTTGTGCCTTATGGAGGGCATTGGATGTTTGTTCTGCTTTCTCTGCCTTGCGGTACAGGCTTTGTAGGTTGGTCACTTGGTCCAGGTTCATGTGTCTCATTATATGCAACTTAAGGGCGTCACAGTACATGAGGTGTGTGACTGGGGTGTCAAAGGCCATGTCAGAGGGTGCACAAAGTCATAGTTCCTTATAGGCACGGGTAAGCTCCTTCACAGTACCTGTCTGGGTTAGGTTCTTTACTTGGCGTATGAACATGAGCGCTGTGTCCTTCAGCACAAAACTTGCCAAGAAGTCTTGCTTGAAGATATCCCAGTTCTTGTTGGCGTGTTCTTTGTGCCACTTGTCACACCAGGTGCCAGCGTCGTGGGTCAGGCAGATGGAGATTTCTGCAATCCAAAATCACTGCAGGCATTCCATCTGGGCCAGCTTGCTCTGGGCAGACTGGATCCATGCAACAGCGTTGTTGTTGTTGGCCCCGGCAAAAGGTTCCAAGACAGCACTTTGCAGACTTTGGGCTACGTAGGCGGGCATAGTGTTTTTGTTGGTTGGTTGTGGAATAGAGGAGGGAGCCTGAAAGAACCCTTGTGCTGACAGGGCATTGAACGCAGGAAGTGATATCACCATGTTCTGGTACAGGACAAAGCCATCAGGTATCTTGGCACCAGGGGTGTACGGGGTCCAGTCCAGCGGGAGGCCAGACATAATTCTGTCAAGGATTTGTTGGCCGTGGCAAGTACGGGCAACACACAAAATTTTACAATATAAGGTAGGATGGATAACCTACCTGTGCTAACAATGTTGTAACTGTGCTGTTTTAGCAGAGTTACAAGGGGAAAATATTTAGAAACTAGATAATAATCTTTATTGAGAGATAGTGATTATATAGTCATTGTGAATCAAGGATAACAGGAACATGATTGTGTTGATCACACGGTTGGATGGTGAAGGGGGTGGCTTGATCCTGGTAATGATTCAAGCGCCAAAATGAGGTATCCACCATAAGGGATCATCATTTGTTCATGTTGTTGGATTTGGAAATTTGATTTGACTTCCTAGTTTGGCTTCAAGTGGCTGGGTAATTGGATTGTGGGTCACAAACCCGCTTGATCGGAATCTTGCTGGTGGGTTGAGCCTGCTGTTTTGACAACAGTTACATAATTTTTAGCAAAATAAGTTATAATATCCTAATTTTAACTTTAAATTAACATTTTTTCTGAAAATACCTAAAACCAAGCACATAAACAGGCAACTGTGGTAAATTGACTGCGTTGACAAAAAGTGATGATTCAAGAGTGAGGATCTAAAAGTGACCAAGTCATTGCTTCCTAAGCTTTTAAAAATGGCTTTTCATAATAGATCAACTAACTTTTCTTGACTTTTTTAGTTGAGAGTATGGATAAATAGCATTTGATATGCCCATGATAATATTTGATTCCAGTTAAGTTGTTTTAATCTGATTTTGGATTTAAAGAGCTTCAACTTGGCCACTTTTAGATCCTCACTCTTGAATTATAACTTTTTTCAGAAAGCCTGGCATGGGTAGAGGCAGTAGAGAACACAGGCAGGAACTGCTGGGCCAGTTAGGAGAGCCCACCAAAATATGGGAGCTAACTTGATAACCTAAGATAATGATTGCCCAAGCAAGGACCAAGGACCAGAATTTGGCACCATCAAGTCCACCAAGCCTGTGAGAGTAATATAGAGTGCTTCAACCAGCTGAGTGGAGTGGCATTGACAGCTACAATAGGTTCTAGTGGGCTGTTGGGCTGTGGAGGTAGAGGCAGAGTCATTGATACAAGGTAAGCAGACAGATAGTTGTAATTATCAAAGAACAATCTGGGTTGTCTTATGTACCACTTTCTTTTACAGCCAATGGTTTTGGTGACTCTGGTTCTTGCCAATGGGTTAGATATAAGTATATTCTCCAGGTTAAACTTGGAATAGGCGGGATTTGTAGGTTTCTTGGTGAAATGTAAGGGTCTAAAGGATGATCTAGGAGGATGTAATGGTGCAGGCAGTGCTTTCACAGGTTTTTACTGGTAAGGGCGGGTGTGACAGAAATCACAGAATAATAAGGGGCTGTCTCCATGTGGTGGGGAATCACCCACCAAATACACATAGAGTTAATAATTAACCACCAACACAGCTTCAGATACTGTTTTATGAAATTTTCAAATGTGATACTAGGGTTAAGTAAAATAATTAACTCCAACCAAAAAAGCTCTAGATAAATGGCCTGCAGTAGAATCAGAGTATCTTCAGCATAAAATTCAGGACATTAAGATAGCACAAGAGTTTCAGCTTTGACGTTAGAAGAAACGGCTCCAAGATTGACAGGCATTGAATTAATAGTTGGCGGCAACAACAATGATGTGCCAACAGCAGGCCCCCATCTTCCTGTAATAATCCGGCTAAGGATTAAATTGCAGGGGATGTAGTGCAAAAGGACAACTACAGGATTCATTTTAAATAAAGATTAGACCAAGAGATAATTGATTTTATTGAGTAATTTTTTGGAGGACTTGGTTCTTAAGAGTTGAAACAGTGAAAAATATACAATATATATCAAAAATCAACTAAGCAATACCACCTGGATCCTGAGCTCCTATTCCTTCCACATTGTCAAGTGAGTATCTAGTCCAGGTTGCAAAGAACCCTTGAGTGACCAACTTCTGATGACCATGCTGATGAATACGTTCATATCTGGTGACCCTTAAATTACGTCAATTTATCAATATCAACTTACAGGGGGGATCAGATTCAACCAACAAACTGGAGCAGCTGTGATCCATTTTTGATCAACTGTTTGATTCAAGTCCGTCAAATCAGTCAGTTTTGTTAAAGGTTTTCTGGCTTTCTGAGCTTTTTTACTTGGCCAAATAATCCCCAGCAGTATGGAACTTACTGTGACAGTGGGCACCTTGGGGTCTGAGAGACTAGAGTGGAAGTGGCAAACTACTAGAACTAGATAGGGTAAAATTTTCTTGAATCAAAGGATTATTAAAATTTATTATCAGAATGATATGCTGCCATTCTCATACTGCTGGTGTTTTTATACTATCAAATTTTGCTTCTCCAGGCTTTGCAGACTAAAGATCCATGAGCATTCTGCCATCAGGGAGTTAGCAATAGGACAGGGCTTCAAGGGCAGCTAATTCTGGGTTGGCTGGCTCTGGTGAACAGAAGTGACAACACTTTAGTTTAC
The DNA here is from genome assembly GCA_014839935.2 of Entomophthora muscae. Classification (NCBI taxonomy): domain Eukaryota; kingdom Fungi; phylum Entomophthoromycota; class Entomophthoromycetes; order Entomophthorales; family Entomophthoraceae; genus Entomophthora; species Entomophthora muscae. The sequence continues at coordinate 42,524 of QTSX02006009.1, read as the reverse complement.
TGCCTCTATTATTTGTGCTGCTTAAGTTGGTTGATTGCATTATCAATTTTGTGCTGGGGTTTGACAGTAGCTGGTGCTTATTGGAGGGTTTAGTTTCAGGTTTTCTTTTAATCTCCTTTTGACAAGCAGCAACTTCTGTGTAGGTCTGGACTTTTGGTGGTGCACATTTGGCGGTAATCTGATCTTCATTTGGGAAATCTTATACACTAAGCTGGCAGGTTATGGGGCAGCCTACTGATTTGAGTCTGCAATTCAGCAGATAGCTGTGTCCTCATTCATCCTGGTTGACAAAACGCGTTCCTGGAGGACCAGGGTTTGATTCCTGGGATTTTAACACTAGAATTGAAATGCCATCCTTGAAACTTTTGAATTAATTCAGTAAAGTTTGCTACAGTTGCCCCAAAAAGCATCATAGTAGATATACTGAAAGGCTAATTATCTATCCCCAGGAACAGCTATTTATTACAAAAGCATGGTTGGATAATAAATTTCAGTGGCTGTAGCCAATCTCATTACATTATATTCCAGAGGCTAATTTAGATGCCTTTTGCACCCTCATGTGACACATCTCAAAAAACTTACAAAGAGCTACTTCTGGGTTGCTGGACTATTTATAAGCTCATCTAAAGAACAGATGACTGATATTGTAACTGAGACCAGCACCTTAGCTGTCAGCATATCTTATAACACACATGGAGCGCTTGTAGAGGAGTCTCATGATATTTCTAAATAATAGCATATTCTGCCTTTGATATAAAATATAGACAATTTTTCCAAATAAGGAGTGAAGCTAATTTCATATGTTGATTCATTTACAATTTATTTGCTATTCACATCATAATTGGGTTATGTCACAATGCCATCTTCTAGTGAATTAGTGGTTACCACTTACAGTATGTTGACTGCTATTTCACAATAAAGCAATTACTTTATTTATAATCTTTGTCATTTCCTTCTGTACAATTGACTTCCTCAATCCAAATACTGAACTATGTTTAGTTAATTTGCAATGTTTATTTAAGAAGTAGTAAAATAAAAGTACTCAAAAGGTTTGTGATGCTTTCCAATGCCAACTTCTTGGCACAAATAATGCTGAGGTAAACCAGCCTCATGATTTTTGTGTGGGAGCTTTCAACCAACCCAAGTCTCAAGGTGGACCTTTTAACTCAGTGAGAGGCTTGATTTCATCTTCCTTGCCCAAAAACAAGACTTTAAACCTCTATTGCTATAAGACTTTGGATACCATGGATTTTTCCAAACTCCCCACTCCAAGTTCAACTCCATCCAAGACAGCTACAAAGGCGCCAAATTCCTCAAAGGCGTCAGCTTTCTTGCCTCTTACTGCAGAAAATAACTTGGATACCCCTAGATACCCTATGAGATCATGCCAGCCTACCAATGATATAAATACTCAACGTTTTGATATCTAATAAGCTTATCATTTCTTACTCTAAACCATAACTACTTGGTGTGGCCCTTTTAAATTGTAAGTGTTTTAAAACCTTGATTTAAAAGATTTATTTCACCAGTGCTGGATCCCACAAATTAGATTCTGTACTTGGGCCACAGCCATTGTTTTAACCTTTGTAAACAATGGTTGTCTCCAGTTAGCTAAAATTTTGGTTCTTTCAGATTGCTGGCTAACCAGTTCATTGTAGTCATCTAATTCTTGCAACTAAGCCTAAGAATCTGACACTTTGGAAAGAAAATAAATTTGTACAAACCAAAAAGATTAGGGAAAATTCCCAAGCTTACCAAGAACTTTTCTAGCCTACTCCCAATATACAGTATAGTTTAAAGCTATGATGTTAAGCAAAAAGACTCATCTGTAAGCAAAAATAGCTCAGATGAAAAAATTAACCCATCCAAAAGCAAAATCTGATCAGATACAAACAGAAGAGAAGGAAAGCCAAGTTTACTGTTAATGGATATAAACTTAATGAGGGTTGATTTCTTTTGCATCTAGTTGATTTTACTTACATATGAGTCTTTTTGCTTAGTGCCAGAGCTTTAGAAACTGCTGTACTGAGTATGGCTTACTTTAAATGTTTGGGCTTAAGAGCTTTGTGTGACCTACTTCTTATAATCAAATCTGCTTTTTGTTGCTGATTTGATTTTCTGAGGCCTTTCTTAGTCTATACATGGCCTTTAAATGTATATTAAATATTTTTTACAAGTTCTTTGAGCACTGAATGTAGATGTCTGATGAGGGGTTATTTTGCTGTTTGTGGTAGCATAGATCGAGGAGCCGTATCTAAAACTACTTTTGAGATGCTTTAAATCCAGATGGTGTGTTTCAAGATGCTGTTTCTTATATAGGCTTTGCTGCCGAGTGATCATGGCCAGGACAAGGCGCTCAGTTTATCTGGAATTCAGCTTGGGCACCTTTGCTTGTATATTTGAAGTAATTTTCACACTTTGATAAACCAGTATCTCTATATTGATAGCAAACCCCATGTATGTTTCATGCTACTGTTGTGGATATACTTCTGGGAAGTATAAAATATGGAACAAGGGGAAAGTTTAAGATGGTGATACCTTTATTTGATATGAAAGAAGAGTGTTCTATGATGAATAGGTAAGCCATATAGTGTCCATGTAGATCATGGCAGCCATGGGGCTTTGTAAGATATAGATTCTCTTGGGACTTGGATATTTGATCCTAGTGTGACATAAGTCTCAGGGCCACCTTACTGGTTGATTGAGACATTTCTTGGGGAAATGGTTTCCTGAGAGGGGGTGATTGAGGATGCTGTGACACTAGAAAAAATTATGCTCCCAGATGTTGATTGGATTGAGCTTTTTTATGGGTAGCACATATTTTAAGGCATAGTGCTTTTGGTAAAGGGAGTGTGTTTGGTATTATGGGGTTCCTTCTTTTAGTGGTTTCTGTTGTGGGTTCATGCTTTAAGCATTCCAGTCAAAGCTCTATGTATTTATAGAATATATGTTTAATGCACTTAAAAAAAATTGTCAAATATTTTAAAGATGACGTCATTTAATAGACCAAAGCTCATGGCCTCTTGGGTGAAGCTTTTTTGAACTCGTTTTATAGAGACTTCTGATGATGTGGTTTTAGGTTGAACTTGAAATTCTGATGTTTTCTTTGGTGGATTTGATTGTTTGAAGCAGAATCTAGACATTGATTTGTAATGGATTCTGTAAGGAAATAGCTGATAATAATTTGGCTCTGGCAAGAGAAGCGATCTTGCTTTCAAAAATTATGAAGGACCTGTAATTAAAGAGTGGAGAAGTTCCAAATCCTAGATGGAATGCCTTGAGAATAGACTACATGTCGAGGGATAAAGCGTAGCTGCACTGGTGGATCTAACAATGGAATAGTTCATATTTGGTACTTGAGCTACGACGTGAATCCAAGTTACGTAACTTTCAGAGACGCGTGATCAGCATGGCTTATATATCTCCTTACTTGGAGCGAGGCTAAAGTGTTAGCTTCTATCGATACCCAGCATTTTTAGTAAGCCTAGCTTTATAATGTCTTGGGATATGTATTTGATCACTTTTCACACCATCATGCCGGATATCGTATTACTTTAGTTTTTTATGGACCACCCCTTTTTAAATCCAATTGTTAGAATTTAGTTACAGCTTGGTTGCATCAAATTTTGGCGAACTTAATTGTTAGTTATCTCAGGGAAATTATTTTATTCATCTTTAACGTCCCCCCTTAGATAATTTTAAACACATGTCAGCACTTCTGTTCTCCAAAAAGGTCATGAGCAATTTAAAGAATAGCTCGACTCAAACCAGCTTCCTCAGAAAGATTTCGCAATCCTCTTTACCAGAGGGATTTAAAGCTTCGGGCGTTCATGCTGGGATAAAGAAAGCAGCCGAAAAGCGAGACATTGCTTTGATCTTTTCTGAAAAGCCATGTGTAGCGGCCGCCGTCTTTACCCAAAATAAATTCTGTGCCGCGCCTGTTCAGATTTGTAAAAGGATCCTTGAAACTCGTGCCGAATCCATCCATTCCCTGGTCATTAACTCGGGCTGTGCAAACGCTGTCACCGGAGAAAAGGGGCTGGAGAACGCCAGCAAAATGGTCTCGCTTGCTGATGAAGCAACTCTGGGCAGAGATGAATCTCGCAGACCTTCATCACTAGTCATGTCTACTGGAGTTATTGGGCATCATCTTCCCATGGAGAAGATTGAAGCTGGCATCCGGGAGGCTGCTTCTCAGCTAGAAAATACCCCTGAATCATGGCTCAGATGCGCTGAAGGCTTCATGACAACGGATACAAGGCCAAAGTTGCGAGCCTTCAGTTCCAAGAACTATCGCATGGTTGGTATCTCTAAGGGTGCTGGTATGATCCATCCTAACATGGCGACACTATTGAGCATGGTAGCCACAGATGCCAGTATTACTCAGCCATGCCTTGATGCCGCCCTGAAGTATGCCACTGAACGCTCCTTCAATTCTATCTCAATCGATGGTGACACTAGCACCAATGACACCTGCATTGTGATTGCCAACGGAACAGAAGCGACAAAAATCAGTGACATCAACAGTTCAGAATATCAACAGTTTCAAGAAGAGCTGACAACTCTTATGATCGAGCTTGCTCAGCTGATCATCAAAGATGCCGAAGGGGCCACGAAGTTCGTCACTGTTGAGGTCAAGAACGCAGACTCCTTTGCTTCAGCCAAGCATATTGCATCAACCATCTGCACATCTGCGCTCGTCAAAACTGCGTTGTATGGCCAAGACGCCAACTGGGGTCGTATTGCATGCGCTATTGGGTACTCTGGAATCAAGGCTGTCGACCCTCACAAAGTTTCTTTGTCCATGCTTCCTCCAGATGGCTCATCGGCTCTTGAATTGCTACGCAACGGGGAGCCCATTCACATGGATGAAACCCGCGCCTCTGAAGTCATGGCCCACAGAGATATACACCTAGCAGTTGATTTAGGGATCGGCAGCGATACCGCAACTATGTGGACTTGTGACTTTAGCCACGAGTATGTCACCATCAACGGCTCCTATCGCTCTTAAATAATCATTGAAGATTCTGGATTTATTTTTGCAAGGTCTCATCATTCCTCCTGGAGCGTCTCTTTCAATATCAGAAAGGATGGTGATGGCTCCATTCTGCTCATTTAGCCTTTCAATACCTTCATAATCAAACTTATCTATCTGCACACATCAATAGCATCACTATTAAGTCAGGCTAGTAACCCTTCATTTTTTAGTTGCAGATATCTAGTGCTCGGTGTCATTTCAAGGGCAGAACTAGCTCTCTAGTGAAAATTTTGGCAGAAGCCTTGACAAGAGTGGTTTACCCTATTCCTTGACAACGCAAATCCCGAAATTTTATTAAGTGCCTGTTCTAAACTAACTTTATTTCTTTTTACTTTTTTCGTCTTTATTTACTTTTTATTAATTTGCAAGCTTTATCTGATAGGATATAATGTCATTTCCAAGAGTGTTAACCTTGTAATTATAATGAATGAAATGGAGCATTTTTAGAGTATATTTTCAAGTATGATTCATGTAGGCTAAATTTGTATTGGGATTAACGAGAAAAAATAAGTATACATCCAAAATTTTACCCAGACACCAGGATTTATATTTAACTGTACCCAAACATCCAAAAAATATAGGTTAGAAATCACTTCCAACCTTCAACACTTAGCTTCAAAGCATCATTGATGAAGCTAAAGTTTTGCCAAGCAACTTAAACCTTTTGAATCCATATGGATTTAACTTTTAGCTCCTATAAAAATACCCATCCGCTGCTGCCTGGTGTAAAAATAGAGCAAGGTACCCCAGCCCATGAAATCATGTAGGATGCTGATATCCAATAAACTTGTATTTACATTGGTTTAAATCTTCTTACCGAACGAATGCTATTCTCCAAGATCAATAGATTGGATACCTTTTCGAACGATCGATTCCAGGGTTAAACCCCCTTCTCGGGGTGACCTTAACCTAGGGCTGCGTCGTCCCACCCCCGGACAAAGATCTTCTTTTTTCCGGCATTCTGGAAGATCGGATTTAAAATCAGCTTTAAATAGGGAATATATTACCTTCCACATTTTCAGAAACTTCGGACAGAATCCGGGTTTTGTCCGGGGGTGGGACGACGCAGCCTACCTTAACCATACCATTTCATTTAGAAACCATATCCCAACAAATCTACAGATCAATTCTTTCCCTACCCATCTCGTTTCCAACAACATTTTTTCTGACAGTGTTATTCTCAACACCTTAATTTCTAAACCCCTTATTTCCAACACATATCTTATAGAGTACACATTAATAAACCCATCTTCCTGACACTTTGAAATACAAACTAAAAAGTCTAATCAAGATAAAACATATGCTATAGAAAATAACAAACCGATAAAACCTTTACCTATAGATAAAACTCTTGCCCTTGGATATTCTTCAAGCTAACTTCTCATAGTTTCTGTAGCATAGCTAGAGTTGACCAGCTTGTAAACACTCTCTCCTTCCATCTCATACTTGGCCTTCTTAGCAGGTGAAGCCTCACATCTCTAAATCTTATCCAGCAGCTTCTCAGTGGTAGCCTGTTCACCCTCCATAGCCTCAAAGTACCCACCAAAGGAGGGATTGTTATCCCTGAGTGGGTTGGCAACCTTCATATGTCAGCCCTCAAGGGCAGAGGCTGTCATCATCTCTTCTTTAAGCACAGCATTATAAAGGTTCCAGCAGATCATGTCATCTGCCTTGTCACCTCATACATTTACTTTCTCACTAATTAATTAGCATTCAAAGCAACTCACAAACTTTTGATAGACAGCATCATACTTAACCTTACCTGTATAACTCTGGAGCAGCACAGCTTCATTTCTCATACCATCAGTCTTAATAACAGCTAATTACAAGCATTTCAAGCTTGGCCTTGGCTAAAAAGCTGATGTCACAAAGAATTTTTCTGTGAAGAGAATTAAATATAATCATCCTCCTATCAATAGCCTGGAAGGAGTGAAAAACACATCCTTGGGATTCACACCCAAACATCTTCTTGAAGGCCTCATGCTGAGCTTTATGAAGTTTTAACCCCGCAGACTTGGATTTTTCCACCTTTTTAAGGGCAGCTGAATGGTGATATTTAATTAAACATGGTGTAGCTATTGTTGCAACATTTATGATTGCTCTCTCTTGAGAAGTAATTCCCCAATTAATTCTCTAACCAATCATTAAGTTGGTGGCATTCTTATCAGCTGCTCATCTTATAAGGTGATAAAACTTTTCAAGCCCTAAATAAAATATTACCTGGACAAACCCTGTGACTACCATGACATATATGGGCAGTGTGTGGCTTTCTGTGATACTATATAATCTTCAATACCCATATCAAATAAAGTATCATTTGCTTCTTGATTCCCCCTTTATTTTATCTATTATACTTCTTGGAAGTATAAACTTGTTGACATCTAAGTAAGCAACCATTACAAGGCATACGTGTGTTTCACATTATGGGGAGTTGAGATGGATGATCTACAGTCATCACATGCTTTTTTGCAGTAAGCCTGGAATTTCAAATGGAGTTAACATATTGGCATGACATCAGGTTGGGTTATTTCCCCAGGGGAATTATAGAAGCATGGTTTGGCCCAAGAGTATCTCGTACCCAGAGCATTGGTTTGGGATTTATATGATGTTCTATGGAAATATTTTGATCAAATTGGGACAAAATCTATTTCCGTTTTAGAATAATTTGAAGATGGCTTGGGATATCAAGTTAACTATCTGCTCGCATCGATGTCAGATTTCAATCCATAAGACATCCGCGGCAGATAAGCGTATGACTAATAGTCCTATCCTTAGCTCAAGCGGTATGGCCAAGTGGCTAATATCTCATCTTTTTGCCGGCGTGATATCGGGATTAGATCCCAAGCATTCTTTTGCCCTGGGTACTCCGTTATATGCGCCAAAGACTTCAGGAAATAACCCTTCCCTGCATGCTACTTCTCTTCTTCGCATAGCGGATGCTCAGCCAGTCGGGGTTCTCAGTACTTTTGAAGCTTTGGAAAAATTGGTAAATGAAGTACAGAAAGTGAAAGCGACCCCATCGATTTTCAAGAATGGCGACGAGAAGAGAAGAGACTTGATTGGAATCCAGGAGGGATTCTATGTCAACAGTAGGTCTCGCATCCTAGACGAGCACGCCTGCTTTATGCTTCATAGATGCAAGATTTACCTGACGCTCGATCCAAAGCATGGCTGGAAAATAAGCTACCGCTCAGAGCTATACTTCCACCCCGCGTTCCACGAAGCGCTTGAAAGCACGGGAGCGTTGAATTATGTGTATACCGTATATGGACCTAAAGCTGTAACGATATACTCCATAAACCTATCCTGGGGCACCAAGTTCAACTTTCGGGTTTTGGAAAGGGTGCGCTACTATTATCTTTGCAAAAACTCCTCAGAAACTAGGATGCTTGCTATCCATCCCCCTTTTCTGTCGCTCCTGGAGATGGAGATATTTAAGCTCCAGCCCGATATTCCTCCGCTGGAGGATGGGTTTATTTAAACCCTGGATCCGTCGGATACTTTTATAAAGCCGCCTTGAAATGCTAGGCTTATTCTAAACATTTACTTTCCTTATGCCTTTCTCTTCTGAAATCCATTTTACTTCAAAGTATAAGTATGGCTTTATAAACTCTAGACATTTTAATCTAGAGCAAGCCATCACCAATTAGAACTCCAGTTTTCAACCTCCATGCTATAGATCCTTAAACCAAAATTCGAATAATCCAGCAAAAGTTAACTGCACTACAGCCTTTAAAAATTTCTACTTTAAAAATAAATCACCATTCAAGCGATTATCAAAGCCTATCAAACTCGGCTCCAAAACCCCTGTCATCTGAATTAATTGGATTGAAATATGACCCGTTTGGTATGCTCCTCATTCTCCCATCTGAAAGGCTTGAATGTGGCACCCGGCTCTATCCACCTATTCCTGATCCCAGTGCCTTAGCTAAATAACCCCTATAAGTTTATAATAAATTCATCCACTATAAACTTATCAACAAGACCTTGATATTTTATAATCGAATCTCCCAGAGGTTGCCTTGTTATCTTGAGCAAGAACTAATAGAAACATGTTAGATAAGATATTTATGAGTAGCCATTGCTCTTCCAAATCAGCAAGAAAATTTATCCAAGTTTCCGGGGTAAGCTCTCCCTTGGGAGAGGAATTAGGAAATAAAGTGCTTTTTGAAACGAGAAACAGGCAGCAGCTAGTTTTTATTTAGAAAGGGAGCACACATAGGTACATTTAGTGTCAAACAGCAGACTCAACCCGCCAGCAAGGTTCCAATTAAGCGGGGTTGTGACCCGCAACCTGGCTTCCCAGCAACCCGTAGCCAAGCTAGGAAGTCAACTTGAATATCCAAATCCAACAACATGAACAGATGATGATCCCTTACAGTGGATACCTTGATTTGGCGCTTGATTCATTATAAGGATCAAGCCACCCCCTTCACCATCCAACTGAGTGATCAACACAATCATGTTCCTGTTATCTATGATTCACAATGACTATATAGTAACTTATCCAAATAAAGAATATTATCTAGTTTCCAAATATTTTCCCTTTTGTAACTTTGCTAAAACAGCACAGTTACAACATTGGTAGCAGAAGTAGTTTTTCCATCCTACTTTATTCCTCAAAATTCCGCATGTTGTCCGTACTTGCTGCGGTCAACAAATCTACAATAGAATTATGCCTGGCCTCCCAATGGACTGAACGCTGTACATGCCTGGTACCAAAATACCCAAAGGGGTTGTGCTGTATCAGAACATGGTGATACCAGTCTCTGCCTTCAACCCCTTGTTGGCACAAGGGTTCTTTTAAGCACCTGCTGCCGCCCCTTGGGCAACAGATAAAAGCATCATGCCAGCCTACATAGCCCAACAACTTTGAAGCACCATCTTGGAACCATTTGCTGGAGCCAATGACAGCAACACCACGGCATGGATTCAATCTGCCCAGAGTAAACTAGAACAAATAGAATGCCCACAACGCTTCTGGATTGCGGAGATAAGCATTCAACTTGCACACAATGCAGGCACCTGGTACAACAAGTGGTACAAGGATCATAACAAGAAGGACTGGGACACCTTCAAGCAGGACTTATTAGCAAGGTTTGTGCTGAAGGACACCGTTCTAATGATCATACGCCAAGTAAAGAACCTCACCCAAACAGGCACGGTAAAGGAGCTCACTCAGAAATACAAGGAACTCCACATATGTGCCCCCTCAGACATGGTCTTTGACACCCCAGCTACCCATCTCATGTACTATGACACACTCAAGTTGCACGTGATGAGGCACGTCAACCTGGACCAAGTGACCAACCTGCAAAGCCTTTATTGTGAGGCAGAGAAAGCGGAACAAATGTCCAATGCTCTCCATAAAGCACAGACTGGGAAGAGAGAGAGAGAACCAAGGACTATCACCCAGCTGGACACTCCAACTGCCCTCCTCCTGGCAACAATAACAACAATAATAACTCAAACCATAAATCCTCAGGCTTGAATGGCCACAGCAACAGGAACAATGGGCAGTCAAATCACACCCACTTCTGAGTCATCACCACCCAAGACAATCAGGACAAGGGAAAAGCCCAGGGAGAGCACTAAGCAAGCCAAGCTCTTCCCGCACAACTCCTGACTTGCCCAATGATGAGTACCGACCTGAGGATGTGGACCAATGTCCAATGATTCAATTACCCTCACAGGACCTGGTAATGTACACCATTGCCAGACATCCCAATAAACTGATATCCTATCCTTTCCGTTTTTGCAGTTACACAGGCTCAGCACTCCTGGACTTGGGTGCGGATCAAACCTTAGTCAACAGCAGCCTTGTAGATAAGCTCAACTTAGCCACCCATCCTTGGCAAATGAAGAACATGGCTTTAGCTGAGGAACACCACATTGCTGTGACACAAGAGACGTCACATTTCTCCATTACGCTAGGAAACCTGCACTTCACTGTTCAGGGACCCGTCATTGACTTCCCCAAGTTTGGCATTGTACTTGGACTGGTGTGACGGTCCACATGTTTGGTGGGTTTGCAGGCAGGGCTAAGGTTGGCCAAGGAAAAGGTTGGTTGTTTGTTGCAGGTAGAGGCCTAGTAGGGAATAATGGCTACTAGGGAAGGAAAGGCCTAGCTAGTAGGTAACAAGGGACTAATAGAGACAAATGTTGTCCCCACCCAGCAGGAGATATTGCTGCTGTGGGCTAGAGGTCCTCACCCAGCAGGGAACTGTGGCTGCTAGGGGTGAGAAATGAGATAGCTCAGCAGGGAGCTTTAGCTGCTTGGGGTGGGGAGTGATCCAGCCTGGTGGGTAACATGTGCTACTCAGGCTGGATGTTGTTGAGACCCTGGCGGGTAATGCGGGCTGTCAGGGTAGGAAAGTGTACTAGCATGGTAGGTAACTTGGCTACCAGGGCTGTAAGTTTTGGACCCCTGGCAGCTAGCCCAGGCTTTCAGGGAGGGGAAGAGCTCTGAGAGCTCTACATACCCTGATACACTTACAGGAGGTCTGTGAGCAAGCATCCTACCTAATAGACTGGTAGGGTGTCCTTGTCTATGTCCCCATGGGAGCTTTGGGGGGACCCAGAGTGAGCATTAGAGTGCATGAATTTTGCTCAGAGGTGTCACCAAGGCAGTTGCTTGGGGAAGCAGCTGCAGAACTTGGTGTGATCAGGCCTCTGGGAAGTAGAGCTGATTACTCTGCAACTGAAAGCTCAGACTTAATCAACTAGGTGAGTAAAAACAAGGGCATAGACTTTGTTGATCTATGGTTGGGTGGCCTAAGTGGAATGCCACTTGCAAAGGCCCAGTCAAACACCAGTTCAATGTAGACTCATGCCTGGGTCTACAGGTTCTGGTAACAGGGACCGAGATAAAGAACTGAGGTGGTTCACAGTTTGAGATTAGCAGTGAAGACTAGTAAGAAGGACTGTATGATCACAGTGAAAACTAGTTGAGGGACTGTTGGTTCATATTTAAGTTTTGAAACCAAAATGATTCTTTTTGCAGAAGGAACCAAGGTGGTTGAAAGCAAGGATAAGCTGAAGGACTTGAAGATCACAATGCAGGATTAGCTGATCATGATACAGGAGCTGGCTAAAGGACCAGATGATGATGATGAAGAACTGGTGGTCCGGAGAAATGAGCCAAGATTTTGCCAAATTGATTTGCTGAGGTGGGAAAATGTTGAGTGTTTTGCCTTGGTCTAGTAGTAAAATCAAGAAGTAATGTGGAAAAAAGTGTGGGTAAGAGATTTATTTATTAATTTCCTAGGATAGATGAAGGTATGTTGCTATGAGAGCTAGATAAAAAGTTGTTTTGGTGGGATGTTTTCCTTGGATTTTACAATATTTGTAAATATATGGGGAAAACATTGAAAAAGTCCAAAAAGAACAATTTAAATAGTAATCTACTATATAAATTGGTTTAGGTTGAATGCAGGGAAGACTGGTACTGGAAGAGTGAACCAATTAACACTTTGGTGCGCAAAGAGTTGTTGCTTTGAGCGGTTTGAGCAGTGGAAATTGATTTCCTAGTTGGATCTGGGTAAAACTTCAGAAATAGTCTATTTTTTGCGCTCTAAATTCATTGGTTGAGTTCTGGAAGGTTTCCTGATGAATATGATTGGTTGGAAGCCAATAGCTTAAAGCATAATCAAGGAAATAGTGAATTAATACTTTAAGCTTTTGTGAAAGTAAGTATGTAAGCTTAAGTTATTATAGGAAAAAGTGAGCAGCAATGATTTAAGCTTTTGAAAAAAGCCTTTTTAAAGGCGGAGCTGTTGGGAAAAGGACACTATAAGAAGGAGGCTAGATAAAAAAGTTACAGGGTCTTTTATGGAGTCCTTTCTGGGTCTTTTAAGTTTCTGCTGAGAGGTTTTTGGAAGCCTTTTGATTTCCAGCAGGAGCTTGTTTGGACTGATACAAGTGGAATACCAAGGCCACTAGAGCTATACAGAGAGCTGAAGCCCAAGATAAAGGAGCAGGAGCCCAATATTAAGGAGCTGGAGCTTGAAATAAGGAGCTGGATCCTAAGCGCAGTGCAGGAGTCTAATTCTAAGGCGCAGGAGTCCAAGTTTAAGGAGAAGAAGTCCAAGTCTAAGGTGAAGGAGTCTAAGACCAAGTACAAAGAGTACAAGATATTGTTGGAGGACTCCAAGTATTGGCAAATCCATATTGTTTCCCTGACCCCCCGGGCCATATATCAGAAGGTTTCTAAGGGGATCTTCCTTCTGAGAGTGAATAAAAGTCCATTTTAACCCCTACACATATTTCTGAGATACACTTTCCCTTACTAGAGAATGACAACCCCTTACAGCCAGTCCCTGGCTATGACCCAGGACACACTTTGGGGACTGGTAGACAAAAGCCCCACAACTGGACTGGCTACAAAATAATAACCCCCACGTAGATTAGGTCACCTTTGTATTGATCATCAAGGGTGAAGAGGTCAACCACCAGATCTACCCTGACTCAATGGACCAGCTCTTACGCAACCATGTCTTTTTGCGCATTACAGAAACCCTTGAAAAAAAGGAAAACCTGAAGGCAATTGATTGGGACTCCTGCCAGTACAAGATAAAACACTTCAAGGACCACAAGAATATCTCCACACCTCAGGATTGGGAAATTGTGGCTTGCTATCTAGAAATATTCAAATAGGCTCTACCAGGTTTGTCACCAGAGAAACACATACAGCACTTCATCCAACTTAAAAGCTGTACCCAAGGCGCAATCCATCTACTGCCTTACCCCAAACAAGGACAACACACTGTGCGCTTACCTCAAAGAGGCATTGGAAAAAGAAGTTATCTGCCCCTCACAGTCTCCCTTTGGTGCTGCTGTATTCTTTGTGACCAAGAAAGACAGTACCTTGCATCTGATCACGTACTACTGAGCCCTAAACAAAGTTACCATCAAGAATTGTTATCCACTACCACTGATTGACAATCTCTTTGACGCCTTGGGAGAAGCCACAGTCTTCTCCAAGATTGATCTGACTGCAGGCTATAATAAAATTTGTATCAAGGAGGAAGACATATACAAGATGGCCTTTTACACCAAATATGGGTCATACCAGTTTGTTGCGTTCAACTTTGGGATGACAAATGTACATCAACCTTTGTTACCTTTGTGAACCAGGTCTTTTCCCCCACATTGGCAAGCATGCACTAGTGTTGTCGTGAATACTGCTATTCAACATGTTTTGATTTTGCCTTTGGTGGGCCATTTTAAAGACAAATCTCTTGCTTTTGCTTTTGCCTCTCTAAATGAGTTGATGACTGAATCAGGAAATACAATTGTTTGGTTTCTTGACTCTGCGCATCTCACTCACCCCACTCATGCTTGTGGCAAGTGATCCTACCGTCCTGGTAGTGTTTTGTGGTATTCCTAACCACTGTATATTCCTTTTGTATTCACCAATAAAATCTAAGCTCTATTCACATTTTTGTCTTTGTGTCTTCAAGTACTTCTGTGCCTCTCTCTAGCCACAACTAGTAGAGATTATTCTTCCAGGGCTGCAAGGTAATCACATAGCCTTCCCTGTCATCTAACCAAGACTTAGTACAAATCCAATCCTAAGGTTAGGATTTCCCGTTGTGTGTCTGTGCTGCGTCTCAGAACACGACAAAAATGGTGCTCACTACAGGGGCTGTAAGCCCCTTGGTTATCCCTTTTGCATCCACGTTTTCAGGTCCTTTGCCTCTGCCTATACAAGAGCCAACTTCACCTGAAATTACTAGTCCTCCTATTGAGAAAGATATTGCCAACCCACCTATTACCCCCACTATACTGAACCTTGGGAATGGTCTCCGCCTAGTTGCTTACCCCATGGGTACCCCTGACTTGGAACAAGTTATGGCAGTAGCCCTTGGGATAGCCTGTGAAGGAGCCATCCCTTGCCTTCAGCTGCAGTTCAGTCAAGTGGAATACTATGAATTTATTGTGGCTCCTCAAATTCCACAGCATTTCCTCTCAGCAGCTGGCTCCGCTGAGCACTTACTATTGTCCTTTGTGCAGCCTGCCTTGGCCCACCATTAAATGGTGTTGGGGCTCCACATCCAAGAAATCTTGTCTCTACAAGCAGCAGTTACTCATCATTGGGATCAGTTTGCTGCCTACCAACAGTGGATCCATTCCCTGTTTTCCTTGGTATCTGACAATCAGCGCAACTCTGTTACCTCCCAGACCCGCTTGGTTAATTCTATCAAGAAAATGCGCCAGTCCATCCCCAAATACGTGAGAGAGTGTCTACACAAGTTTCACCAGCTAGAACAACCCTGGCAAACTCAAGTAGATTCCACCTTAAATGCTTATCTCACCAACTTCAAAATAGACTTGTGCAACAGCTCAATGCATTCAGCATGTATTCCTTTGAGCAACTACAGCAGGTAGCAGACTTTGCTGCTAACGGCCTCAATGAACTCAGTGCAGTGTTTGATCAAGAAAGAGCTGCCACCGCTGCTGCTATAGCCAAACTCCAGCGTCAAGTGAATGGATTAGCTACGCCTAAGCCAGATGTTCCGCCCTCTCCCCCTTCTGATGACTTGGCAGATTGAGAACAGAGAATATGGGACGCTATTTGAGAGCTACGTACAACCACTTGCAGTCAAGGACGTCCTGCTGAGGCTCCTCAACCTGACCCTCAGGTGCTTGAGTTGACTGCTCAAGTTGCGGAGCTGCAGCAGGAGCTTGCCGCCCTACGTGAAATGATGGCAACTGCTGCTAGTCCAGTTGGGGTTGTTGATGAAGATGGTTGCTGCCCTGGATTACCAGGAGCTCCTTGAATCCAATGTACTAGGGAACTAATTGCCCTAGCTAACAAGGTGGATCAATTGAAGCGGGACCATACTGAGCTGGATAGAGATGTACAAGAGATGAGTGAATTGATCAACTCTGTGAACAATAGGTTTTCCCCTTGCCTCTCAGTGGGGCCATCCCTTACTTCTCAACTGGCTGAGCTCTCCACAATAGTGACCACCCAAGGTCAATGCTTAGATGTTACTGCACAACAGACCACTCAAGCTGTCAATACAGGTGCCCACACTGTTGAGACCCTGACTACCCTTGAAGAGAGTGTTTGTCAGCTGTGGGCTATACAGCCCCCCTTTGAATCCAAGGCAGAGTTTTCCCCGCTTATAAACGTACTCAATAGCAACAATGGTGGTCCAACTCCTAAAGCACACTTCAAGCCTACCTTTAAGAAAGTCTTTGACCCCAAAACCTCAACTATTGAAGCTTTCCTAACTATCTACAAAACTGCCATGAGACAAGCATCAGACAAGGTTAAGAAAGAACATATTCTGACCTGTCTACATCCAACTTGCCAGGAGGTGGTGGTGCCTGAACTACCCACCATTGAGACGTGGGAAGAGATGGAGAAGCTTCTGATTGACAAGTTTGGTGGTGACCTTAGCCTGGAAGTAAAGAAGGACGCCTTCATGCATATTGCTTTCAAGCCTAAAGAGACACTAGCTGAGTTTGCAGACCAATTCTACATGGAAGGACAGCAACTGATAACAAGCAGACAATTGACAGCCCATGAAGCTTACATGGCTTGCGCTCAAGCCCTCAAAGTTAACCAACTCCTATGCCTTCACTTCAAAGCCCATAAGGCTATGCTTTCCTCCATGAAGAGCATAAAGACGCTGTTGCAGGATATGCACCTTACCCATTCTGGAGCAGTTGTTAGGGAAAGTTGAGCTACTTCTAACTCTGGTTTGTCTTCCTGTGGTCCTTGCATTCTTACCATGAACTCGCAGAATCCTCCTTGACGCCAAGGTTGCCACAAATGTGGTCAGATAGGTCATCATTCTTGAGTCTGCATCAACCCACGGGTTGAAGGAGCTGATCCAAAAGAGCAGGCAGGAAAAGAACAGTCAACCTAGAGGCAGAGACGCTCTCGGTTGACAATTCTTCCCAGTCTCTTTCAATCCCTCCCTCTATATCTGACTCTGAGCCTGCTGATAATGAGGCTCCTCCTATCCTCCTCTTGTTCCACAATATCTCTGACAACTCTGACCTGGATGACTCTGATACTGACAACGCTGATGCATATGGGTACTCTGTCCTGGCTGTTCCTGAAAACCATTACAGTCCCCTATAAGTTGCAATCAGGAAAGACTACAACTACTGCTAAGCCTTTGCCTGAAGCCAAAGAAGTTGTCTCTTGCCCTTACCTCACTCAGGCTAAGAGGTCCCCTGTGCTAGTGGAGCCGTCAGAAGAAGCTGCCAAGGTTGCTGACGCTGTCTTCAAGAATGTATCTGTTTTGCTCCCTCTCCAAACTGTTTATAAGGAGTTCCCAGGATTAAGATGCATGATTGAGAAGTGGGATAAGGAATTAGCATAGGCTCAAGATATCTTGGCTGTCCTTCCACCCTTTGGTTGCACTACCACTCAAGTAGAGATATCCATTCAAAAAGTGAAGATCAAGGCTGTTCTAGACACTGGCTTGCCAGTCAACGTTGTCTCCTCCAAGCTTGTGAAGAAACTCAAACTTGCCCCTGACCTTAATTATCACCAGTTGTATGGCACAGCTGGACTGTCTATGACCCGCGCCATAGGGGCGTACTCCGCTCTACCCATGCAGTTTGGCAAGCTTCTCCTAGCTGCGCCAGCAGTTGTCTTGGAAGACGAGAGTTACAATCTCTTAGTTGGCACCCAGTTCCTTAGGGAATATAATGGGATAATCAACTTAAAAGATGGTTACCTCTCTATTCTGGGATACAAAGTCCCTCTGATCTTTGAAGAGCCGGTTAAAGTTCCCGGGAAACATCTCAAGACATGTGCCTTGGAATATCCCACTGGGGTTTTCAACCTCAAGTATCACACCCACTCTTCAAACATGAAATGTCCACCCATGGCTTGTCCTGCGTCTGAAGGGATCCCTCTCCTAGCCACGTCTGCTGTCACCATCCCCCCTGGCTCCCAGGCCATCCTAGACTCCCAGATATCATATGAACTACCTGAACAAACCTTCTTGGAGTTGTACTCTCCCCCCTTGTTAGGGCGCAACAAACCTTATCTCTGTCCTGGGATCCTAGATGTCTTCCATAAGGACCCTGTTCAACTGTTGGTAGCCAACCTGACTGCACTCCCCATGACTGTGTCTAGGGGGCAGGTTGTTGGATATGGCAAGTTGTTGAGCGCTTCTGATGTCCTGTCTCTTCATCCCTTTGGCACATTCCAAGATTTTAACCTACCTGAGGATGAACCCCAAGTCCTATCCTTGTTCACTGCGCAAGACTTTCCACAGCTGTCCCTGGTTCAACAGAAAGAGGTGCTAGACTTGCTAGACCAATTTTCCGACATCTTTGCTAAGGACAGTACCAACTATGGGTTAGCCAAAGGCGTTATCCATCAGATTGACACGGGCAACGCTCCTCCCTTCTGTGCTAAACCATATTGCTGCAGCCGTGTAGAGGACGCCCAGGTATCTAAAGAGCTCAAACAACTTCTGGACGCTGGGCTTCTGGCACCTTCCCAAAGTCCTTGGGCATCCCCGCTACTCATCTTAAAGAAGAAGGATGGAGGCCATTTTATTGTGATGGACTACCGCCAATTGAACTCTTTGACCAAGAAGGACTCATACCCCTTGCCGTGTATTGATGATGCTCTCCAACGTCTTGGAGGCTCTAAGTTTTTCTCCGCAATGGATCTGGCATCTGGATACTGGAAAGCTGATCTATTGCCCAAGGATTGCCAAAAAGCCGCGCTCATTACCTCTGAAGGGCTTTTTGAGCCTACTTGCATGCTGCAAGGACTCTGCAACGCCCCTGCCTCCTTCCAAAGGGCCATGGACTCCATCCTCCATGACTTGAAGTTGTCATGTGTCCTAGTATACTTGGATGATATAACGGGTTTCAGCGCTACCTTCACCAGCCACCTGGCTCATCTCAAAGAGGTGTTCCTAAAGATTTGGAAGGCTGGCCTTAAACTAAAACCTTCCAAGTGCGCCTTCTTCAAAGAGCGTCTTGAATTCTTGGGCCATAAAGTAACCCAGACAGGGATTTGCCCAATGACTAAGAAGGTTAAAGCCATCAACAAAATGCTCCTGCCCACCAACCTGCGAGAGGTACAAGTCTTTCTAGGGATGATGGGCTACTATAGACAGTTTATCCCTGACTTTGCCAATACTAGTGAGCCTCTAGTCCAGCTGTTACGTAATGTCCCTTTTGAATGGACCGCCAGCCAGCAGCAAGCCTTTGAGACCCTTAAGCAAAAACTCAAAGAGGCGCCAATCCTAGTGTATCCTGACTACAATAAGGAGTTCATCCTATACACCAACGCTAGCAATCTTGCTATTGGGGCTATTCTGGCCCAACTAGACAACAAGAGTGTAGACCATCCTGTGGCTTACACCTCATGCGTGCTAAACAAACATGAGAAGAACTATAGTGTTATAGAGAAGGAGTGTCTTGCCGTGTTGCATGCAGTCAAGCAGGTTTGTCACTACGTATATGGCACCCACTTCACAGTTGTCACTGACCACGCTTTGCTTAAGTGGTTACAACAGCTTAAGGAGCCTGAAGGGCGCCTAGCTAGATGGGCTCTACGTCTACAAGGATACAACTTCACTGTGCTCCATTGCCCTGGGATTCAACACCAGAATGCTGATGGGCTATCCAGAATGCCCATTCTTGCTTTGCATCCTTCAGAGGCTGACCAGTTATATAAACTAATTGGGTACCCTTCTTCTTGGGAAAGTGAGACAGAAGAGGTACAACTGGCCTTGTCCAAGCTATCCAAAGATACCCTCATACGCAACAATCAGCTCTTAAAGAAGGTACAAGACCAGTATCTGCCTTATGTACAACCCAGTCTTTGCCTCTTGTTGGTGTTGCAAGCTCATAAAGAGACTGGGCATGGAGGCATTGCTAAGACCTTTGACTGGCTTTAGAAGAATTACTTCTGGGAGAACCTTTGCCTGCTGATCCCAGACGTCATAGCTAGTTGCCACAACTGCCAGCTGCAGAGGCCTCAAGTTGTTGCCCACAAGTTCAAATTAGTTCCCCCGCAACACGCTTTTCATACTGTCAGCATTGATGCAGTAGGTCCTCTCCCCTGCTCACGTTCTGGGTGTCACTTTATTCTGATTGCTGTTGATCACTTCAGAAAGTGGGTAGAGGCTTGCCCTACAAAGGACATCACAGCTAAGACAACTGCTGCCTTCCTGTTACAAGATGTTTTCTACCGCCATGGCTGTCCTCAAGTGTTGCTCTCAGATAATGGGACTAACTTTAATGCCAAGCTGGTAACCTCTGTTGTTGAAGCTTTGGGATCATACCAGTCCTTCTCTGCCCCCTAAAATCCTTCTACCAATGGGGCAGTTGAGCGTGCCAATTCAACACTGGTATCTATCATGAGGAAGCTCACCTACTCTGACGCTGCCAACTGGGACCTGTACTTACCTGTTGCTCTCTTTGAGTACCGCCTTAGCAAACATTGTGTCACTGGATACTCCCCTTTTGCTATGTTATATGGGCAAGAGGCTACTACCCCATCGCTATTGGGCCCCCCTGCTTACCTCTGATAAGGCCATGAATCCTGACAACCACATCAAGGATCTAGTCAACCGCATAATTGATATACAGGCCACTGCCTACACTTCTACATACAAGACTAAGATGCTTGAGCTTTCTCCTGATAATGCTGGACACTCCCCCTTGCCTGAATTTGATGTTGGTGACCATGTATTTTACTACTAACACAGAGTAGGTGGTTGCGCACATAAGTTGGACTCTCTGTGGATTGGCCCTTTAGAGGTGACCTTTAAACAAGGGTCTGAATACACTGTAAAGCTCCTCTCCAGTGGCCGTCCTTTTGCTAGGGTGCACGCAAAGTTCCTTTGTAAGTACCAACCCCCTAAGGCCAATCTAGGGGAGGGCAATGCTGTGAATACCACTATTCACCATGTTTTGATTTTGCCTTTGGTGGGCCATTTCAAAGACAAATATCTCACTTTCGCTTTTGCCTCTCAAAATGAGTTGATGACTGAATCAGGAAATACAATTGTTTGGTTTCTTGACTCTGCGCATCTCACTTGCCCCACTCATGCTTGTGGTGAGTGATCCTACTGTCCTGGCAGTGTTTTGTGGTATTCCTAACCACTATATATTCCATTTTGTATTCACTAATAAAATCTAAGCTCTATTCACATTTTTGTCTTTGTGTCTTCAAGTACTTCTGTGCCTCTCTCTAGCCACAACTAGTAGAGATTATTCTTCCAGAGCCGCAAGGTAATTGCATAGCCTTCCCTATCATCTAACCAAGACTTAGTACAAATCCAATCCTAAGGTTAGGATTTCCCGTTGTGTGTCTGTGCCGCGCCTCAGAACACGACAAGTGTACTTAGAGAACATCATTTTCTACAGCCCCTCTATGGAACAACACCATAAGGATTTGGAGGCAGTCTTTGCCACCCTGGCAAAACATAAACTGCTGGCCAACCCCTTCAAGTGTCAGTTCTTCTGCAAACAGTTACCCTTCCTGGGACACATAGTTTTAAAGGACAGCATCAAACCAAACAACCAGAAGATTCAGGCCATCTGCAAGGTTCTGTACCCCAAAGAACAAGTCAGACTCCATACATTCCTGGGGATGATTGCCTACATACAACGTTTTATCCCTAACTGTGGTGTCTTGACAGCACCCCTGTTGGCCAAAACTGGCGCCAAATCCAAGTTTATATGGGCCCCTCAACATGACCTTTGTTTCTGGTGTCTAAAGGAAAAACTTACCATCACTTCCATTCTACAGTACCCTAATAAAGATAGAGAGTATCAAATGGAGACAGACGCCTCTGATGCATCCATTGGGAAAGTACTACAGATCAAGAACACCAACAGAGACTTCCTACCCCTAGCCTACAAGTCACACAAACTGACAGACAGCAAATGCCACTACCCCATCCATAATAAGGAGCTACTGGCAATTGTACACTGTCTTGTCAAGTGGAGCTGCTACCTGGAGTGTCAAGAGAAGTTCACTGCCCTGACTGACCACAAATCACTCATATATTTCAAAACCCAAGCCAACCTATCCAGGCGCCAGGCAAGTTGGATGGAGCTTCTTGAAAGGTTTAAAATGAATATCCAATACAAACCAGGACCCAAAATTGCCATGGCAGATGTACTCTCTTGCTTGTATGTTAGGGCTACAAGAGAGGAAAATGATTTCAACCCAGACTGGCCCCTCCGGTACTCTGAAATAAAGACAAGGGCTTCCCCCAGGCACTATCAAAATCAATAAAGAAACAGTCATCAAAAATGAACACCTCTTCACAGATGTATACAGGACGCTATGCTGAAAGATGACCAATGGAACCACCATTCTGTATATCCTCACACACCAAAGAGACAACACCATTTTACGCTATCATAGAGATTTAGGGCATACCAAGAGCCGCAACCTTTATGAATTCCTCAAGCACAAGGCATGGTGGCCAACTCTATATTGGGAGGTCCAAGAAGTTCTTGACCAATGTGAAGTATGGGAAAATTTTGCAAAGAGCAAAACTCTGCCTAAGTCTGTGTTGCTCATTTTCTCCCAGCTACCCTTCAAGGTATGGGCCCTATACATAGTGGGGCCCATGCCCAGGAAACACAATGATAAGAAGTACATCATAACCATCATTGACTTTGTCACTTGCTGGCCGGTAGCGCAGGCGGTGAAAACATATACAGGCAATGAGGCTCAATGCTTCATAGGCAAGGAGAATATCAGTATGTTCAGAAAGCCAGAACTCCTGATCACAGATGGGGGCAAGGAATTGACCTCCAAAGACACCAATGTATACCTCAAAAATAATGGGGTCTAGCATACTGTGACAACACCATACCATCCTCAGGCCAATGGAGGATTTGAGCGGATAAACAGCAGCTTAGTGCAGGCCCTGACCAAGCTCCCCTCTGGGAGACCTGAGAACTGGTATAAGCAGCTACCAACTGCACTCCTTTTATACCACACTTGCGTGAACAAATCCACTGGGAAAAGCCCCTTTGAGCTCGGTTACGGCACACAGCCCAATATCCTTTAAGCCCTCATGGGGCCCAAGCTGGAAATGCCCAGCAAGTCCCCCTTGTTCAGCACCTCAAGTTATACAAGCCAACAGTGATCAGTTGGAAAAGGAAGAGAAATACTTGCAAAACAGGTTTGTCTCCATCCAAAATAGGCACAAAGTTGAGGACAAGGTCTGGGTAATGAACACCAACAAGAGCAAGTTACAGCTTGAAAAAGTAGGCCCTACTATCATCTTAAAGGTAAACAAAAACAACACCTACCTCATGCAAGGACTTAAAAATGCAAGCAAGACAAATTCCTATATCATGACCAACTAAGACCCTGTAAGGCACAACAAAAACAACAAGAAACCATCCTTACAGCAACCAAACAGCAGCTGGTTTAGTACAGTGCCTGGGCCCCTGACAACCTCCCTGATGACCTGCCCCCAGAGGAGGCTGACCTTCAGCCAGGGGGGTCAAAACAGCAGACTCAACCCGCCAGAAAGGTTCTGATTAAGCAGGTTTGTGACCCATAACCCAACTTCCCAGTGACCTGTAGCCAAACTAGGAAGTCAACTTGAATATCCAAATCCAACAACATGAACAGATGATGATCCCTTACAGTGGATACCTTGATTTGACGCTTGATTCATTATCAGGATCAAGCCATCCCCTTCATCATCCAACCAAGTGATCAACACAATCATGTTCCTGTTATCCATGACTCATAATAGCTATATAATCACTATCTCTCAATAAAGAATATTGTCTGGTTTCCAAATATTTTCCCTTTTGTAACTCTGCTAAAACAGCACAGTTACAACATTAGTCTGATCTGTTTTTTAAGGAATAAATTAAAGAAGGTTAGCTTATAACAACAAGAGTAGAAAGAGATATCTATCCATAATTGAAATATTTATACAAGATAATTAAACTTTATAACAACTAGAGCACTCAAGTGACAATACACAAACAAGGAGATACTGTGGTAAAGATCACAGAAATGGTACCACTCATGGGATGGGTAATCAAGACAGTTTATTTGTGCAAACAGATTTATTCCAACTTCAAAAAATCTAACAGAAAGATAAGTAACCAGCTCACCTAGGTTAACCTTGTTGATGCTGAGCTAGGCTAAAGCCAAAAACCACAGAAGGACACAGCTTAACCCAAATTGATTCTTTATCCATGGTATGTACTGACCATATAACCAGTTGCTTTTGATTTTTAAACCGTGTGATAAATATCAAAGCCATGTTAAGGCCAGGATAAACTTTTCAACAAAAAAAATTGAGCATACATTTAAAAATCTTATGGCTAGACATTGATATCAGAACTGCTGGTATGATTGGATAAAAAAACCAGGTAGGCTTTGATTAATCAATACACTAAATTTGAACCAAATTATTTGCTTTAGCAATTAAAATCAACCAAACTTTCTTGAGCGGATATTTTACTTACTTTTTTATAGGCAGCACTGATATTTATCATCAAAGTGCAAACATTTCATACAAAACCAAGGGCTACACCAAAGATTTTTTGCTGCAGCATATTTTATCACTTCCTCTTGAGAAATTACTTTCTGATAAACAACTTGACTTGTCAAGTAGGAGGTGGCCCTAAGGCTTGATCCATAGATTCCACTGGATAAGCTTCTTATTCTCTAAGAAGTAATTTCAACCAAGACCAAATGTACACTATGTCGCCTATTTTCAGTGTCAGGAACTTATACTGACTTTGTTCTACCTGTCAATCTTGGCAGCCTGCCAAGCTATTGATTGAAGAAGCCTCCAATATGTTACTAGCAGGCTTAATTGATCTGAGAAGCCTTAGTAAAATAGATTCAGATCATCCATTGCCAGAACAACCAGGAATATAATAAATCTCCAATTATGACTGGTTCCTGATTGGCTAGAGTTAATCTGGAATACTATGGAAAACCACCAGGTTGAATAACATGAGTTTCTCTGAGGATCTAAAAGGAAGTGATCAATTTTCACTGGCAAACTACCAGTGCCACTGCAAATTACTGATAGAAAGGCTACTGAGGAATTACCTACCATGTGCTAAAAATAGAGTCATGTATTAGCACTGCCACCTGTCAGGAATATTCCTGACAACACCTTGTGTCAAGATAATCTTTTGGGTGCAATCAGGCTCAAAGAGCAAAATAAAAAATTGCAGCAGTTCCCCCTGATTGGGAAAACTACCACAAAACACCCAGTTGAAGAAAAAAAAATTAAAAAATTAAATTTTGGACAAACAGGTTTTATACCCCGGCCACGGACCGCGCGGCCAACAGGAGACAGCACACTCCACACAGTGGGACCGCCCACCCCTTCCAAATGGGGAAATCACCCAATTGGGAACCCCAAAAAGGCAATTTCCCTAAACCCAAAAATGGGGGGAACTACTGCCCAGATTTGGAACCTACCAAATTTGGAGGGGGTTTACAAGATGCCCAGCATGACAATTAATGCATCAACTACAGAAGTTGAATATGATGGCATGAAAGTACCTGAAGAAGCTCCAAAGTCATGCAATGCCAAGATTAACAATTCATTGCCTGCCAATCTATTCCCATCCCACTCCCAAAAGGGATTCCGGACAACACCAAGTGTTTGGGGTTCCCTGTCCAATGTTTTGCACTATTCATGCCCCACAAGGATGATAGTATATAATAAGGCCAAATCACTTGATGATAGTTTGTGCTATCATTGAGTGAAGTTACCCCTCAATAGTATCACATAAATCAATCTAAAAGTTACCCTACAAGAAGTTAAACAAGACACTAAGCTTTGTCTGCCCTTTCCCAGGACTAGAAGATGAATCACCTAATCTTCTCAGCTGTCCTCACAGCATGCCTAGGGATTGGGGGCCACCAACATAATCAACAGCATGGGCCATTCAACAATCCATCTGGCGTGTATTACTACAAGGAGCCAGCGCAGCTCAACTCCTCCGAGTGGTACTCCTGGCCCACACTGGTATTGCCCCATTCCGCCCAGTCCTTAGCTATATACACCTGTGTATACTACATACTCATGTATTTTGCTGGTGATTTTGGACGTTATAACGTACATGCCAAAGTCTTTTGATTGATGATGACGGTCTATCCAATTGTGACGGCGCTCACAGGCTTCCAAGTTGCCAACTTGGTCCCTTATTTTGCTAGAATACTTCCGCAATTGTTGGGTCTTTACATTACTGCCAGCACACTTAAAGATCATGCATTATTATATTACAACAAGTACCCTGCGTGAGGTACTATTACATTGAATCCCATGCCATTGCATGGATGCCTGACTCTGGGGGTTGATGCTGGCGGTCTGGGGGTAAAAAGACTACCAAGCAAGAGTTAGATGCGCCAGATGATCTTATCCTGGCAAGAGAGCGCTAGCCTTATAAAAGCTCTTCCATTGGACTAATGAAAAGAAGACAATTTTGAAGATCCTACTGCAGAAGGTTTTTACAGTAGAGGAATAAATCTGAGTTTGAAGACCATTGTCAGTACTCAAAGAATGTAGCAAGCCTCCAGCGTAGAAAGCTGCTTGTTAGTTATCTCCCTTGTCATTGCTAGCCGACGCCTTGCCAAGGAAATACCAGACGTTGCAGGAACGCTTGTCCTCATACAAGCACTTCAATAAACCTAATGTCCCAAATATTGTCTATACTTAATAAAGCAACCCGTAATCCGACCTCCAGGTCTGAGAGCAGAACAGAAAGTTCTGACATTCAGTTATATAGGTTCTTTCTTATTTCAATAAATATGTTACTTTCTTCTAACCCTTCTCATTTTATTTATTTAATTAATTCTCAGAGGCATATTAACAACAATACTGATCCCAGTCCAATATATTAACAGTGAATAACCTTGGATTCTAACAAATACTTCCATAAGCCACTTTATCTTTCATAGATGAAGATGTGGTCTATTGTTTAACCATAAAAACTTATACCTTGCTTTAATGAGTTTATAAGCCTTTACAATTTCAATTTTTCTATTGAACACCTTCTCTAGGCTATATACAATTATTTATTTTAGCATTTTTTACATCCAACACATTTTCCTTTGATTCTACATGTAGTTGATGGTATATACGTTATTTTCTTTAAAGAGTAGATATCACCGCTTTTAATTTTGTTTCCGGTTCCATGTTTACTTGATTCCAGATACCTTCGATGCAGTATGGGTTGGTTCTTGTATGGTTTCTGTAGGAGTTCTTGCCTTTACGATATTTTATTTAAAGTTTTGCATTTTCAGCTAGGTCCTTGTACTCTGAATCAGCTATGGCCAGCTTATTTGGATTTTTGGATTCTCCAGGCTACTCTAGCTAACAGGGGTTTATTCTTAACATTTTATTCAGCGGTTAAGCTTTGGGGGGTCTGGTTTTTATAGAGCTGATGATATCCTTGTTTTTGAAATCAACACTTCAGGGTTCTTTTCTGAGATATTGAGGTATAAACGTCAGTTTTCAAAGGGAACCCACATGTTTTTGCTCCAAAGCTGTCTGCTTTCCTCCTTGAGGCACCATGCTTTTTATAAAATAGTACATTATGTTTAGCCGGGAAGCCATCTAATGTCTGCCTTGACGGTATTTACTTAGATCGAAGTTCTAACTTGAACAAAATCCCATCATTTACAAATCAATCCATTTTCCTTTCGGAGCTGTGCATCTCTCCCGTGAAGTTCTCCGGTGCAGCGATGACGTCAGGTTTCACCCAGTACCCATAGAAACCCCTCCATTCCGTTTCTCGGCAGGTTACCGTTTCGGGAAACCCCTCCAGCTTCGCTTCTTCAGTCTGGATTGGGACTCCACAACCTTATCCATCAAATATAAATGCTAAACCAGACCCCTGCTGTTAAGCGTAAATTTAGATGGAAAATGTTTTCTACGCTGATTACGATTGGTCCAGCTGACCGTTTTTAAAATGGTGGGTCGGATCAAGGTTCCGATGTGATACTAGGCTTGAACTTCAAGCAATTCATTAAGCCAAAATCAACTCAATTTAAAAACTTGGCCAATAAACAACGAGTTGTGATTCTGAAAGCTACAATATCGGGTGGGCTAGCCCTCAATCATTTTGGCTTCTTCTTTCCTACATCCACTTGTGTTAGCCTCGGGATATCCCGGTCTCAAAAGGACTAGGAGGATTAGGACATTGTTACAGTCAGCAGCAACACTCAACCAGCCATGAGTCAACAGAAGGAATTCAGCTCCATCCCAAAGTCACATCAAAGCCTTGACTCGCGGCACCTGAATACCCTATCGGAAGCTACTCCAGAGCAGCTCGCAGCTTTCGAAGAAGAGATGACGGAGCAATTCAAGGTCTCACAGCAAGCTTTATTAAAGCAACTCAAGAGCTTCCGTGACGAGATCCACAGTAGCAGCGAAGAGTCGCAACTGAAGACCTTGGAACTGTTCGAGAGCTTTTATGAAAAGATCGAGCAGAACACGGAAAAGGTCCATAGATGCGAGGAGGTTCTCAAAAGGCTGGACGAGAAGTTCAACGCTTTGAGCGCGGCCCAAGTATCCCAGCGTACCCAGGTATGCGAGATAAAGCACCAGCTGAAGCTGCTGGTTGAAGCGTTAGCGGGCGTCCAAGGGGTACCTGCCGACTCCAAAGATGGCATATTCACCCAGCTGGAACTTATCCATGACATGCCTTGATCCCCAAACTTGACTTATGCTCGCATCCCTGACCCTATCTAGCTCAATGCTTGACTTTTGGATAATATACGCTAACTTATGCTCAATAATTTTTTAAAAACTTTTAATTGGCACGGGTTACATCTCACACGTATAATACTTGGATTACTTCCTATCGACTGTTACGGTTCAGCGATCTATGGCAACCGACCACTTCAATATTTAAACGATCGGAGTAACCATGTGTCCTCGTTTAACATGGGTGTCTTTGTAAGTTCTCCCGGAAATAAGAACTTGAGAAGGCATAACATGGCACTGAACGGGAGGTAGTTTTCATACTTGACGCTTTACACTTTTGCATGCCAAATCAGCTACCAAGGGTAAATATTTCTATTAAGCCCCAAGAAGGGTGAATTCAAAATATTGGTATGCATATACTTCTGGGAAGTATATGATACAGGAAGGAAGGTTTGGAGGTGATTGGTATCCTTATGAGGATAACAGAAGATATTTATATAGCTTAAATATACCACATAGTGCCCATGTAGGCTATGCAACTTTAGAAGAGGAGATCTCTGGAAAATCAAGGGAGTGGTCCTAGTATAATATCTGGACTAAGCCCTAGGCCACCTTATACCCAATAGTTGAGCTAATGCTGGGTGAAAAGCTTTCCTGGGAGTGTAAACTCACTTACCCCTTTAGCCTTGGATAGAACTATCTTCCTTGCCAGACCAGAAAATTGGTAGCAACTCTCACCAAGCCTCTAAACTCCCTCAAGGATCTAGCCCACACAACATACAAGATGTAGCAACAGCGCTATATTGACAGTGACCATGCCAACGCTTTGTCAACATGTCACTGTTGACTCAAAAATTGAAAGCTACTATGTTTCCTGCTAGTCGCGCTAGCTCAATCCCTGTTTATTAAAGCGCTCAGAGGTGCAGACCCAGAAAACATGGCAGAGCTGCGGCCACATTTCACCACAATTCAATATTGAGCTTAATAAAAGATTTGGTCTGATCCAACTTCCCTTTCACACTTACTAATAAAAGCCTATTTTCTATAAATTTGTTTTTCACAGCGTAAACATGTCAATGTTGACACCTTTTAAGCCAAACTTATTTTTGATAACAAGACTGAAGCATCTACAATAAAAAAAGAAAGGTGCACTTAAAAATATTTTTTTAAACAACTAATATATCAAAAAAGGTATTGTGCATATAGCTGATTGTTGAAATGGTCACCTTATAAATTTATCTGTGGCACTCATTCTGTTGTTAATATATTAGTTAGATTGGCGGCTAACAGCAATCCCATAATTTAAGTGTAGGCTGCCATGCAATCTACTATGGAATTTATGATTAATAATAATGTTGACAATCTGAAATGCCGTCTATTTGCTTGTGATCATCCACTGGGGTGGATTTAAGCAAATTGGAGTGGCGTGATTGAGCCTAAATCACTATGCTGCATCCTATTGAGGATGTTGTAAGTGGCAAAGTCAACACTTCACTTTTTTGATATCTAACAACAACTTCTTAACAACTGTACATAAGCACTATGGTAAAATATCATGTTCCCACCCCCAAAATACTATTTTTAACAAAGAAATACTTAGCTTTGCTAATTTTTTGACTTATTTTTATATTTTTCAAAATTTATCATGTGAGCAAAAATACACAGAAAACATAGCATATTTGCTTGCTGGCTTAAGTTTAATTGAGCAGACTAAGTTTTTTCATAGTGATTTTCAAGAAAATGTTGGCAGTGCCAATGTCATCTCTGGAAATGTCTACATTCTTCTAATTGTGGGTGGGGATTTTGCCTTTTTTGCAGATCCTTGTTCATAATGTCAATGCCTTTCCCTTCTCCTGTATGAAGCTTTACCTTTAACATGATAAAAACATCCAAAGCTTTACCCTGTTGCATTTTTAACTTTTCTCTTCCAAGTTTTGTAGTTTTTGAAATGAAATTTATACCTAAAGCTATGGCTTTTAAATTTTTCTTTTGAATCTTAGCTTGTTATTTTAAATCTCTAATAAAATAAAGCTTTCCAGTATTTTTTATACTTTAAATTTCACTGAAAGTATTATAAGTATAAATTTAAGATAAGATAATTCTTATAGTCTTTTTGTTCTGGTTTTAAATACAAGGCTTTATCTCAGAACTTGTTACTTATTGTTGTAGGACAAGGATACTTCAAAGCAACAGAAGGGTACTAAGCATCCCTCTAAGCCCACTAAAGCCACCAAGCAGAAGGCATCATCATCCAGAAAGGCTGCCTCTAAGCCTTCTCCCAAGCCCTCACCAAAGCCCTCCCATGAGCCCTCCCCCAAGCAGAGCCCAGCCCACTGGGGGGAGGGAAATCTGATGCTTCCCTTACAGACCACAGTTTATATAACTCGGCTTCAGATGACAAGCACCACAACAAGCCCCCTTCTGCTTTCCCCACCAAACTCTCCTCCTTCTAGCTCATCTGGGGATGACTCCAAGCTGAGCCCTGACTACTTCCCTGGCTTCTGCAATGATCCTGCTGGCCCCTGGGAACCTCTGTTGGCCCACAACATCTGCAACGTTGATGGCAAATTCAAGGTTCCCTCTTCCTTGCCAAAATACTTTTCTATCATGAGTGTGAAGAGTGGGCTGGCCATGGTAGCTAATGGTTACATTTTCAGCTGCAACAATGCCAACCAGGGCTTTAAGAGCCGCCAATATACCTGTGAGGACTGATACTGCCCAGTGCGGCTCAACACTGAGCCCTGGGACTTGGTTCAACCCATCAAGGACAAGCACACTTGTGTGATGCCCAACACTACCATAGCCCATCTCCTGAAATGATACCTTGTTCAGATCATGCCGACTTCCAAGGGCCTTTCCCCCACCCAGCTGGCTGTGCTTGCCTGCAAGTACTTCTCCCCCACCAACCTCAAGAGGGTGCCAACCCACATCCAGTTGGTCAAGTTTGTGAGCAATAGGTGTTAAGCCTCAAACCCCTTGGCCAAGAGCGCAACCACCATCAAAGACCTGGTACTCACCAATGCCCTCAAGAAGATAGAGGATGGTGAGATGCTCCTGCTTCATGACAATGGACAGGAAGTTGGGATAGGATCATAGCCTACACCACAACCCAAAACCTAGAGCGGCTGAACACTGCTACCACCTGACTGTGTGGCGGCATATTTGCAACATGACCCACCCTCTTTAAGAAGCTTTGGGTCCTGCACCAGTGATTCAATACCCAGATCATCCCCCTTGTTTACTTCCTCCTGCCTGCTGCCAAGATATAGGTCTACACCAGAGCGTTCAAGATTTTCCGGGATGTTTTGAGCTCCCTTCCCATCAACAAGCTCCCCCTCCCACCCACACCACCAGATCAAACCCTTCCTCCCCTGATAAGGATGAGTCTGCCCAGGCCGCTGAGCAGCTAGCTCATGCGTGCTCACTTGGGCCAAAGGTGATTTTCATGGACTTTGAGCAAGCTCAGTTCAAAGCCTTTGAGGCCATCTTTAGTGGGGAAGTTCAGGGCTGCTTTTTTCATTTTAGACAGGCCCTCATCAAGAATCCCAAGAGTGAGAAGGGCCTCTTTGACAAGTATCTTAATGATGGTAAAGGGAAGCACTTCTTTGTCATGATCCTGTTTGCTGCCTTGGCGTTTAAGCAGCCAGAGCATACTGGGCTTGACTTTGAGGCCCTCCTAGAGGATGCTTACATCAACAAGCACTCCACCATCTTCAAGGGCTACCTTGATTACTTTGAGTGACAATGGGTAAGTAAGAAGGTGACTGCCAGGAGAGGGAAGAGTGGGGCCACTGCACCAGGAAACTGCCAGAGTGCCTGTGTCCATGGGGAGATGAAGATGATATCAAGCCTGGAGGGGTGGCATAAACACCTGAAGGCAAAGTTTGGGGCCAACCCCAAGCTCAATAAGCTCTTCCAGAAGCTGCAAGAGGAGCAAGAACTTTCTCCAAGTTCTGGGACCTTACTAACCGGGTGGCTCCCAAAAAGAGAAATTCCAAGGAGCAGGACTACCAGGAGGACGTTCAAAAGGTGGCAAAGAAAGAATACAAGGGGGCAGAAACCAAAAAAACACCTTGAAAACGTTGCAGCTGCTCTTGCTGGTGGCTTCAATTGGCTCAATAAACTTTGCTTTGTCTGGATCCTTTTTACTTTTGAATTCTTACACTATTTAGTTTTTTGGATCATACAGTGGTCTTCAAACCTGTTGAGATAAACAAAAAACCTCCGTCTAAAAACAAACACATCTCAGTCTAAAAGCAGAATCAAGTTGGATCCAGATCTATTGTAATTTAGAAAAAATTCTTTAATTTTTGATTCCATTTTTGGACTGAATTTTTTTATCTCAACTGGCTTGAAAACTACTGTACCAAGTTTTTTAGATATAAATGGTAAGTTTCATGTTTAGTTTCAATGTGGTTTTGTAAGAAACATCTTATAATTTGCTAATTTATCTTTAAAGTATGGGATATTTTCAGTTGTGCTTATATAAAGTATAATAAAAATATAGAATTCTCTTATATTTTGTATAACTTATGATATGGTAGGACCTGCCATTCTGAAAACAGCATCTCAAATTACACCATCTTGGATTTAATTCAAGATGGCGCCTTTTGCGTTAGTGATTTGGAATCACACAAAATAAAATAATTAATAAAATAATTAAGATTTACATACACTTTTATAGTGCGGCATATCAAATTTATGCCAAATCAATTTTGTCACTTTGATTCAGATTAATTAAATCTTATTTTGCTAACTTTATTTACATATGAAATCACTTAGTGTGGGGCGTGTTCATGCTATCTTGACTTTATGTCATTTCAAATCACACTATTTATCTTTAACTAAAATAAGTTTATTCTCAAACTAAAATAAAGCCTGTTGTATAGTGCCAGAAGATGTTCTACAGTATTAATCTAAGACACTTATAAAAAGGAACAACCTAAAAAGACGCCACTATGATAGTCCTTCTAGAGATTATCATTGCTGGGTAAAAAACAGTTTTGTTATATGTAATTTATAACTTTATTATACATGGATACGTTTATAAGGGTTCTCTTAATAAAATACTTTAATAGTGATTTTAATATGAATGGGGGTGATTATGCCATTTTTAATTTACATCACTTCAAATTCCACCAAGCTTTATATCACCCAATTGATTTGATGCTCACAATAAATAGGGGAAATAAGGGGAAATTACATATGACGCCAGTCTACGCTATATCAATTCCCCACTGCAATTCTTGCTTTCCACTTTTCAAAAGTACTATTTCACGTTCAAAAGCAATTAAGCAAAAAACGTAAGAAAATATATGAAAATTTGCGAATATATTTTTTTTGGCCTCCTCTAAACAACTGGGTACTTTTTATTCCCAACTGTATAAGTTAGTTTTTGTGAAATTCAAGCTTTACTCTTTGGCCCAGTTGAGATAACTCCACTGGAAATTTATTAATTTAATATAAAAATGGTCAAACCCCCTATGTTTTTGAGCTACAGCACCTCAATTATGTCACTTCAAAAATGCCATTTTGACTGCAAGTTTTCAGGCAAAACTTTGAGTTTTGCCTAATTGTGTTACTAATAAAAGTTTAATTTTTACAATAAAACAAACATTGAACTTTTGATTTTATTAATTTTAAGACTTTTTCTACAAGAATATGTAAAAATATTGACTACTTTTATATTAAAAACATTCTTATTATCTCTTTAAAAACAATCCCCAAGTTGATCATATTTTGATACTAATTCCCTTTTAGATGCCTCCTAAGTCAATCAATAAAGCTTTGTCCAAGGCTACCAAGGCCTCCAAGTCCAAGGTTACTCCTCCCAAGTCCAAAAAGGCCAAGACTACCCCAAAGAAGCAGTATTCTAAGGCTAAAGCTCCCCCAAGACCCCAACTCTATCACCTGAACCAGAGAGAAACTGTCACAGTAAGTTCCATAATGCCAGGAATCATTTGGCCAAGTAGGAAGGCTTAGAAAAGCCAGGAAACCTTTAACAAAATTGACCAGTTTAACGGACTTGAATCAAAAAGTTGATCAAAAATGGGTACATCTGCTCCATTTTGCAAGTTGAATCCAAAATCCCCTTGTAAGCTGATGTTGATAAATTGACGTAATTTAAGGGTCACCAGATATGAACTTATTAATCAGCATGGTCATCAGAAGTTGGTCACTCAAGGGTTCTTTGCAAACTGGACCAGATACTTACTTGAAAATGTGGAAGAAATAGGAGCCCAGGATCCAGGCAGTATTGCTTAGTCAAATTTTGATATATATTGAATAATTTTTACTGTTTCAACTCTTAAGAGTTGAGTTCTCCCAAAAGATTTACTCAATAAAATCAAATATCTCTTGGTCTAATATTTATTTTAAAGCATCCTGTAGTTGGCTTTTTGCGCTACATTCCCTACAATTTAATACTAAGCCAGATTATTACAGGAAGATGGGGCCTCTGTCGGTACTTTGTTGTTGCCTCCACCAAATGTTAATCCAATGCCTGCCAATCTTGGAGCTGTTCCTCCTACCGTCAAAGCTGAAAATCTGGTGCTATCTCAATGTCCTGAATTTTATGCTGAAGACACTCTGATTCTCTTGCAAGCCATTTATCTTGGGCTCTTTTGGTTGGGGTTAATTATTTTACTTAACCCTAGTATCTCATTTGGAAATTTCACAAAACAGTATCTGAAGCTGCGTTGGTGGTTAATCATTAACTCTATGTGGATTTGGTGGGTGATACCCCACCACATGGAGGCAGATTCTTATTATCCCGCAAAATTTTTATCACAGAAACAGTCCTACCCCTCCCCACTCTCCATTTGTTTACTCTCCTTCATACCCCCAAGAGAAGACATTCAACTTCAACTGCCACTCTGATCTCACCTCAGAGCCTGAAGAGGAGCAGGAGCCTGGTGCTCCTGCTGATGAGCCAATTGAGCTCTGGGATCTTAACATTGTGCACAATATCTGCAATTGAAATGGCACCTTTGCTGTGCCCACCACATACCCTGCCAGCTACCCAATTATGACCAAGAAGGGGGTGCCAGCTTTGTATATATAGGGTACAGCTTCAGCTGTAACAACGAGAAAAAAGCAGTACACCAGCATCAATACAAATGTGATAATGTTGGGTGTCAAGCAAGGCTCACCACTTTTGGGTTTACAATATTAAAGGCGTTAACTTTAGGCCATGACTGCGCTAATCCCTTGAACCCCTTGTATCAACTGATCCGCTGGTTTCTTTGCCAGGTCATCCCAATCATCAAAGACCAAACCACCAATGAGGTGGTCAATGATGCCCTCCTTGATCTAAACAACACTCAAATTGCCACTGTTGGTGGCGCCACTGAATTGCAGAGATACCTCACTGATCAGAGGTATGCTCTGAGCACTGAAGGCGTCAGTGCTACATCAATTAATCAGTTGATTCTGTCCAAGGAGCAGAAGCTTTCACAGCATAAAGAGATATTCCTCCTTCACAATGACGGCCAACATGCCCATGAGTAAATTATTTGCTTTGCTACCTCCCAGGATCTCTGCAACCTTCTCAACTGCAAGACCTGGCTTGCAGTTAGACCTTCTCCACCTGCCTAAAGCTATTTAGCCAGCTTTGGAACATTCAAAGGCAGGTGGGAAATCTAGTTCTTCCCCTGGCCTTTTTCCCCTCCCAAATAAGAAGCAGGAAACTTATGTCTGTGCTCTTTCAATTTTGAAGGTTAAGTTGGATGAGATCCTCCCAACCATTGAAGAGGAGCCAAAAGAGACTAGAGGGCGCAAGAAAAAGGTCCAGTCACAAAAAGAGTAAGCCACCCCAACCAGGAAGCAGGCAGAAAGCCTTCCCTATCACAAATATTTGGTAGTGGATTTTCAACAGACTCAGGCAACTGCCTTCATAAAAGTCTTCAAGAGATCCCCCAGGGATGCTACTTTCACTTTCAGCAGGCACTCTGCTGCTGCCTTCAAAAAATGCTCAGATCTATATGAGATTGTCAACGCAAAAGGCTCAAAAGAGGCCAAGGACGTCTTCAATTACTTTGCTGACCTTGCCCTTGTGAGAAAGAAGGAGAAAAATGCCTTCTATGATGCCCTACTCTGTAACCCATATATCATAGCCAGCTAGGCAGCCTTTGCACCCTTTATTGTGTATTTTGAAAACAATTGTAATACCCCAAAACTGTGAGTACCACTTGCAGCAGGTATAGTAGTAGGTTGGCAAATTGGAATCCGGTCAGGGTGGTGATGATGGGATATATGGTCATCAACCAGCGGAAGACCTTAGCATGTACATTGTATCTTCCAAAGCTCCCAGCAAAGTAGGTCAATATGTAGTACATGGAGGTGTACACTGCTATGGAGAGCGTGGAATGTGGAGACACTAGGGAAGGCCAGGGTCCAGTATGAGAGGAGTTCGGTTGGCCAGGATTGTAATTAGGGTCATGACCTAGTCCTTCTGGAGAGAGCTCAAAGAACTCTGACCCCTGTTGATAGCCTCCAATCCCAAGGCAAGATGTGAGCACAGCTGTGAAGATGAGATGGTTCATCTTCCTTGGATTGGAGGGAGGTTGGCTGGGGCTAACTATTAAGTTGACTTAAGTTTTAAGTAGAACTTCACTTTATTGAGGGTATTAAGCTCAATAATAGCACAAGCTATTACTGAGGAGGGACCCTTTATTTATAGTGCTTCCCACTTGCAAAACTTTGCAAGTGGGAATGAAAGCAAGGGATTGGAGAGCCCAGAAGTTTGGACCAGGTGATTGGAAATTGGGGTTTTAGAATGTGGCTTAATTCTTGTTCTTTGACAATCTCTTGGGGGCTTGGCCATTCTTGCCCAGAACTAATGGTTTCCTATGGATGTGAAGTCAGGTGATGTTGAAGAGTCATGGGGCTTTCAGAATCTATTTTTTTGGGAGGACATGGCTTGGCTGGAGTCTAGATTCAAATGTTTGAACTGCGACTTATAATCCAATTGGCTATGGGTAGAATTGCTGCTCACATCTGAAACTTGAATTGGACTTCCTTTGGTTGGGCCAGAATAATTTTTGAATTTTGATCCCTGAATTTCACCTTCTAAATGACAGGAATAAAATTTTCCTTCCTCTGAAACTTGAATTTGCCCTTCAGAAGAAGGGCAGGAATTGGTCACTAATTTTCCCTCTGCAACCAGGGACTTTTCTGATTGGCTGCAGGTAACAGTGACTTCTGATTAGTTGTAGGGTGGGCCCTGGGACCCAGGTGGGTGGCTGGCAGCCTACTGGGACCCAGGGAGCGAGCAGGTGGGCTGGGGGCAGGCACACTGGCAGCTGGGTGGGCAAGCAGGTGGCCAGCAGGGGCCTGGCTGGCGGGTGGGGGCTGGCAGGAGGCCCGCTGGTGCCTGCCTGGGCGGGTAGGTGGCTGGTGGGGGGCTTGCAGGTGGCTGGCTGGGTGCAGGGAGGCTGGCAGAGGGTGCTGGCGGGAGTGGCGGGCGTCTGCAAGGTGGTGGTGGTGGGCGCCTGCCTGGATGATAAATTAATCCAGCACCTACTAAAATCTGGTTTTTCCTCAATCTGATTTTTATTTTCCCCAAATAAAGGGGGAAATTCTTTATCAAATTTGGCCTCTTGAATTGGGAATTCTCCTATCTTTCCCCAGCATTTCCCTTCAGTCAGGATTTGATTTATTTCAGGAATATTCCTGACACAATGGGTTGGTATTTTTCAGAGAGCACGCCGCATCAGAAAAGGCGGTGACTCAATCACTAAAATTGCTATAAGCAGGTCAAATACGGGTTAATCAAGACCACCTCTTCCCTTGAAGGGTGGTATAGCCAGTTTGCTACAAAGGTCAGGGTTCAAAATCCCAAATTCAACAAGATAATGGTGCATCTAAAAACACAGCAGGCTATCTCTGCCCGCCTCTTCAAGACTGGCATGAAGACTAAGGGCAACCCCCAAGAAGACTAAGTCAGTTAAAAAGTACACAAAGATCAGTAAGTTTGTTAATTACATACTATACTAAGCATAGAAAGCTTGAGCATATCCAAGCTATCTCAGTTGCTTTTTCTACTAATGTTTGAGCCATTTCCAATAAACACCACTTTATCTTCTCTTTTCTTTCCTTTAATTTTATCATTGTTTTAATTTTATTTAGTATTTTGTACAAATATCTGCTTATTTTAAAGTATAGATCATAGTTATAATAAATGAAAATGGTTGTTTTGTGTATATTTTGACTTTTGAGATTTACGCAGCCTTATTGCCACTAAGCAATCCCATTGTTTTATTGCAGATTTGAAATTCTGAGGCTTTTTTAAGCCTAGAAATGTTTTTAATTTTTATTTTTTGATAGTTTTTTGGGTTTTTTTGGAGTTCAAAAAATCTAAAATTTTAAAACCTGTTTTTCTTAGTTGTGATGCTGTAAATTGAAATGGTGTTTTACTATAAAATTGAGATAGCTAAACATTGAGATGGCATATTTTGAAATGGCGTAATTTGAGATGATGTTTTTGAAAGGTTGTGTCCTACCTATGATATTATGTTTACCTTTATTTTTGGTTCATTAGAATTTTATTTTTTATTGGAATAGAAAAATATTTTTATAATAAATAGTGTAATTTACATAGTAAATTGAAAAATACTTGCTTATATCTCATTATTCTTATTACTTATGGTATTTTTTATTGCATTTTTGAACTCTCTGGGGTCATTTTAGTATAATAATGTATTTCAAAATATTTTTATATTAAAAATGTTCAGGGTAAAGTGTACTGTTATTTAAAAAAGAGTCAACATCCAGAATACAACATTATTGAAAACTGGTACATCACTTTACTATAGTGCTGACATGGCCAATGTTGCCCAAGATACTTGCATTGTTATACTCATCCAAGGTAGTTACACAGTCTCCCCTGCTTATCACTTCTGCTTCCAAGGAAACACTGATTGAATCAGATTGCCTTCTTTCCCGGGTTAGGGATTGTTTGAAAAAAATGACTCACAGCCAAATAGATCCTTCCATATCAACACCCTTGTTTATCACCAGAAGTTGAATTTATCATCCAAAATCTTGTCCATTTAATCATAGAATATTCCCTACCCCTAAGAACCCTCTCAACCTGTTGGCATTAGGGCCTAGAACTCCATTCCAGCCAATCATATACCCTCACATGACCCTAATTCCTGAAGAGGCACCTGACTTTAAAACTTCTCCCATTAAATTAATCAAGGCCCTCTGGGCTCCTTGCTTACCTAATTAAAGTCAAGATCAACTTCAAACTTTAAGTTTAAACATATTTACCACTTATTATACATCCCTCTTTTTTGGAGCCAGATGCTCCATATAAACCCTTTTCCTGTATTAATACTAGTGCTAGTAGCTTCCCCAACCTCTCATCTATTTAGTGTTAGTTGGCAGCTTCCAATACCTCTTCCATTGTAGTAATTCATGCCAAAAGTAAGTCTCCAAAGCTTCTTTTTGCACTCCTGAGTCACTCCCACCCCTGCCTTTAATTCCAGTCCCTTCACAGAGGTCTTTTAAGTCCCCAACTATGTTTGTGGGTTCCCTTAAGCCCCAGACCAGTTGTTTTTTTAGGTTAAGGCCCAGACCCTTACTGGTTTATTCCTAAAAGCTTATTCTTCACATTAAAAATTTTAAGATGTAGTTAAAACAAGGGTCCTCCAGATAAAAGCTCCACTTATTTTCCTGGCCCAGTCATCCTTCTTCTATGGTAATTTCTTCACCCCTGGAGGATCAAATTTCTTCTTAAGTGATCCACCTAGAGCCATGCCCCAACCCCCTGCAGCATCCCTTTGAAAATATCCCCTCCCCATACTACAGGGCAATAATGTTAGGTAATTTCCAGGCTAGCAGGTTAGCTTCTGATAGGGTTCCCACCCCTCAATCAGCATGGCTACCCTGCCTCCTGCAGAGAATCTTTTTACAGATAACAAGCCCAGGGAAAGGCTCCATCTCCTGGTTGGACTTCCTTTGCTGCGCCACTGCTCTGTGATAAAAAGCTTTTGGAGCTATTCTTCAGGTGTGGACTGATTTTACCAAGTAAGTGATGGTTGTCTAAGAGGGATAGCTGGTTGTCTTCTTTACTGCCCAACTACAAGGGTGGTGGTTGCTCTTCATGCCTTGGGAGGTGCTAACAGGGGTATCTACCACTGCTCTTCCATGGTAAAGGTGTACCCTGGGACAGATACACCATGTAGTATTGGAATCCAAAGGTCAGCTGGGGCTAAAATACACTTGAGTTTATAACCATTATACTTAGGGTTTCTCTGCCCATGCTTTATGAGTAGATTTAAGGGAGACACTTATGTTGTAGCTGTGCTGTTTTAGCAGAGTTACATGGGGAAAATGATTTAAAGCTAGATAATGTTCTTTATTGAGAGATAACTATTATATAGTTGTTGTGATCTGTAGATATCAGGAATATGATTGTGGTGATCACTTGGTTAGATGGTTGGGGGTGGCTTGATCTTAGTAATGTGTCAAGCGCTAAATTGAGGTATTCACTGTATGGGATCATCACTTGGACATGTTGCTGTCTCTGGGAATTCAAGTTAACTTCCACATTTGGCTACAGATCACTGGAAAGTTGTATTGTGTATCACAAACCTGCTTGGTTAGAGCCCTTGCATAGGTTGACCCCATTGTTTTGACACCCACTGGCTGAGAGTTGACCTCCTCTGAAGGGAGGTCTGCTGGGAGGTTTCAGAATCTTGGGTTCTGTACTGCACCAGCTGTTGGTCAGATGCGGGGAGAACAGTCTCATGCTGTTTCTAGCGGGCCTTGTTGGGTCACAGCTGGGTATGATGTAGAACTTTATCCTGTTTACTATTTCCTAGTCCTTGTACTAGGTAAGTGCTTCTGTTGTTTACCTTCAACAAAATTACAGAGCCCATCTTCTCAGGCTGCAGCTTGCTTTTGTATGTATTCATCACCCATGCTTTGTCACCAACTTTGTGCCTTGCTTGGATGGAGACACACATATCTTGTTGGTGTTTTCTCTTCCCTTTCCTTTTGTCCACTGTTGTTATGGAGTATTAGGGGGTCATAACAGGATGGTATCTTGTTGGGTATTTCCAACTTGTTATCAGTAAGTGCTTGAACAATATTTGTAATACGGTAAGTTCCATAATTCCAGGGATTATTTGGTCAAGTAGGAAAGCTTGGAAAGCCATAAAACTTTTAAAAAAACTTATTGATTTATCATACTTGAATCAAACAATTGATTGCAAATGGGTTACAGCTTCTCCAGCTTGTCAGTCAAATCTGATTCCCCATGTAAGTTGAAGTTGATAAATCAAGGTAATTTAAGGGTCACCAGATATGAACTTATTTATCAGCATGATCATCAGAAATTGGTCACCCAAGGGTTCTTTGCAACCTGGACCAGATAATCACTTGACAATGTGGAAGGAATAGGAGCTCAAGATCCAGGCGGTATTGTTTAGTCAATTTTTGATATATATTGAATAATTTTCACTGTTTCAACTCTTAAGAGTCAAGTCCTCCCAGAAATTTACTCAATAAAAATCATATATCCCTTGGTCTAACTTACATTTTTAAAATAAATCCTGTAGTTGTATTTTTGCTCTACATCCCCTACAATTTGATTCTCAGCCAAATCATTAGTGGAAGATGGGGCCCTGCAGTTGGAACTTTGTTGTTGGCACTGCCCAATTTTAATTTAATGCCTGCTAATCTTGGAGTTGTACCCCCTGTCTTTGAAACTTAAAATTGTGTTGCATCTCAGTGTCCTTAATTTTATTCAGAGGATACTCTGTGCTTTCACAGGCTATTTATCTTGGGCTACTTTGGTTAAGTTATTTTTT